>VCJG01003149.1:19377-51498 GCA_024140375.1 Backusella westeae | reverse complement strand
TGCTTACCTACTATGCCGACATTACCTCTCCTCCTTCTCGTGCAGTTCTTAGTTGTATCGCTACTCAGTTACGTACTGCCTCTCCTGATACTGCCTCTGCTTTTGAAAAATTGATTATGCCCGACTCGAACAATAATGATCAATATCCCGATTTTATCAAGGTACATCGTACTCTGATTGATCTTTTGAGTGCTTATCCTCAAGTGAACCGACTTGATTTGGGTCAATTCTTGGCTGCCTGTACAGTGATTCAGCCTCGTCGCTATTCCATTGCTTCCTCTCCCTTGTCCAACCCCAAGGTTGCCCATTTGGCCGTCGGTGTTGTAGATGATGTTGTCAATAACAAGCACTACCCAGGTCTGGCTTCCTCTTTCCTTCATCATGCGAAACCCGAAAGCACTCCTTTCCCTCTCCGTGCATCATTCAAATCCTCAAAGAATTCGTTCAACATGCCAGAAGACCCTTCTGTGCCCATCATTATGATTTCTGCAGGCACTGGATTTGCTCCATTCCGTGGTTTCCTTCAGGAACGCAAGTACCAGCAAGAACGTGGCGATAATATTGGTGCATCTGTTCTCTTCTTTGGCTGTCGTCATCCAGATCAAGACTATATCTACCAAGAGGAATTGGAAGGCTATGTTTCTGATAAGGTGCTGAGCCATCTCCATGTTGCATTTTCAAGAGTAACACCACCTTCACCTATCAAATATGTTCAGCACCAGATTCTTGCCAATGCTGCCGAAATTTGGAGCATTCTGAACCCTACTGATGGTAGCAGCAAGCCCGGTGTTGTCTATATATGTGGCAGTGGCGCTATGAGCCGAGATGTCCGTGGCACTTTCTCTAGTATGGCTCTTAGCTTTGGTTATGCAAGTACTCAAGAAGAGGCTGATGACTATGTTGGCTTGCTTATGGATGAAAAGCGTTACAACGAAGACGTTTGGGGATAGGAAACATCCAAGCCGTCTGTATCTTTTAAATAGAAAATCTAACTATACTTTCATCTTTTTATTTGTAAACACACATTAAAAATTCAAAGACACTAATGCATACTAAAATAAAAACGAAAACAAATTCCTTCATTTAAGTACATTTCATTTTCTTTTGTATGAGCCAGTTTGCAGTGTTGACGAGTCCCGTATGCAAAAAGAGTTGAAAAAGCACTGTAATATCTTGTAGATTACAGTAATATTTGCATATCGACAGGATATTTTATTTTAAATTGTTTTTTACTAGTTCAATTGAACAGGTTTGCATTATTATGCGACGCCGCAAATGTTTATAAATAAGTAAAAGCATCGCTTGCATTATTTATTACTAATCGTAAAGAGGCGGTCTATTTGTTGAGCTTTCAACTTTGTTTGTGGTATAAACAGCATTTTTGAAATACGTATAGATTGGCAGCAGGTCCTTTTCCATGCTTCTTAATTGCTCAATTAAACGTGCCATGTCTGGTTCATTGATGGTCATGAGCGATTGATTAAGCTTATTGTTGTAATGGTGAGCGCGTGTCATTATTAATGTATTCAGCTTCTGCCTACCTTTTCAAACTGTCTTAGTAAGGTTCTTGTTTCAGTTAAAATGGCTTCTTCATAGAGAAAGGTCGACATGGTTTGCTGTTGAATTACAGTGCAGAAGAGAGAGAAAGAGAATGCTCCGCATTTGTTCCTGTGACTGCCAGCACATGATTATATATGGAAAATCTTGGTGAAAAGCAGCAAAGCCATTATCTTGATTATGTAATTGGTTAATAACCTTTATTTTCTGTAAATCTTGGATAAGTGACATTTAGTTATCCAAGCACTAAAGGTATTAATGGTAAAAGCAATGGAAATGATACATTAAATATGGTTTTGTATAAATGTTTCAAGCTCTTTATAGTCCTCGTCGTTACTGCTTATAAACTCCAACTCGAACATTGGTTGCTAATGTTTAATTTTACTACTTATGGCAGCGCCAATATCACTATTGTCAGCTTCAAGTCTTTCTATGGAGGGTGCTTTTCATGCCAAAACACTTCAATAATCGTGCTATTTGCATTGGCAAAGTCACAGTGGGTGTGAGTTGGAATTTTGGAGGTGGCTTATATCTAAATTGAACAAGCTGATCGCTCTCCATGTTTGAGCAGAGAAATACACATATTTTATTTTTTTATTTCTGTATACGCAGCACCAATACACAGAATAGCAATGGAAGATATCGACATCACCCAGTTCAACACGGTCACAGAAGGAAAGGCAACCATTCTGTTCCCCAAGCACAATGAGGTGTTTTACAACCCTGTGCAGCAGTTCAACCGTGACATGTCCATTGCCGCCATTCGCACTTGGAACCAAGTTTATACACAAGAGAAGCGTGAGCGTCTCGAAAAGAAGCTGGAAAAGGCAAAGGGTAAAAACGGGCTTTTACTATTGTGTTTTGGTCGAGATCAACCCTAATGCAACTTTTGTTTTAGATCAAGAAGCCAAGGACAAGATTCAAAAAGTAATAAAATAAAATATATATAAAACCTTTTTTTTTTTAACCTGTTTTATAATAGAGTTTGGATGATCTCGAGACAGAATCCAACTTTACGATTCTCGAAGCACTTGCGGCCAGTGGACTAAGATCGATCCGTTATGCCAAGGAGATTCCTAAGCTGAAGCAGGTAGTGTGCAATGACATTGAGCTGGAGGCCATGGAGTCAATCAAGCGCAATGTCAAATACAATGGGCTGAGTGAGGAGCTGGTGAAGCCCAACCATGGCGATGCCATGCGCGTAATGTATGACTGCGTGGGCACCGATAAAAAGTTCAATGTTGTAGATTTGGATCCTTATGGAAGTGCCGCACCTTTTATTGATGGTGCGGTGCAGGCAGTGTCGGATGGTGGGTTATTGTGTGTGACCTGCACTGATCTTGCTGTTCTTGCTGGCTCAATGCACCCCGAAACATGGTAACGTAGATATTTATGTTTATAAAAAGACATGAAATGTGTATGTTGATTATTATTATTATTATTATTATTATTATTATTATTATTATTATTAGTTTTGGTAAATATGCCGGTATGCCACTTAAAGGCATGTTCCCTCATGAAATGGCACTTCGTCTTGTTCTGCAAATGTTGCAGACCTCTGCCGGCCGTTACAAGCGCCATATTGTGCCTCTTGTATCCTGTAGCATTGATTTCTATATTCGTGTGTTTGTGCGTGTCTTTACCTCACCAAAGGAGGTCAAGATGTCTGCCAGCCGTATGGCCACTATTTATGAATGCTCCGGCTGTAACGCCTACACCGTCCAGCCTCTTGGTAAGATGAGCATCAAGAAGGAGAACGGTGCCGAGAGACACACGCCTGCAACCGGCCCCGCCGTCAACACACACTGCGAGCACTGTCAGCATGTGCACCATATTGGTGGGCCTGCGTGGGGAGGCAAGATTCACGATAAAGCATTTGTCACCAAGATGCTCCAGCACGTCAAGGACAACGAGTCCAACTATGGCACCAGCGCACGTATGAAGGGCATGTTGTCAGTGATCAGCGAGGAAATTGACGCTCCTCTCTATTGGACACTTGGCAGACTATCAGGCACTATCCACTGCAACAGCATGCCTATCCTCGACCTCTACTCGGCCATTCTCAATGCAGGTTACAAGGTGTCCTCGTCTCATTGCCAGCCCCAATCCGTAAAGACGGACGCGCCCGCTTCGGTCATTTGGGATATCTTTAGAGCTTGGGTCAAGAAGAACCCAGTTGTTATGAAGAACATTGCCGAAAACTCGCCTGCAAGAAAGATCCTTGCCAAGGAGCCATCCATCGAGGTCGACTTTACCAAGCACCCAGAGGCAAGCGCTGAATCTAGAAATGTCAATCTTGTTCGTTATCAAGTCAATCCTACCGCCAACTGGGGCCCCAAGGCAAGAGCTGGCAAAAAGAGAAAGGCCGATGAAGAGGAAGGAGAGGAAAACAAAGTACAAAAGCAAGCATCATAGACAGACATGTACATTTGAAACTCCGTTTTTTTTCTTTCGTTTTTCTTATTTCCCTTGTCTTTCCTTCCTTCTTTTTCCCTTTTTTTTAAAAAAATAAACCAACGTAACATAATAATAATAATAATAACAATAACAATACCAATAAAGAATGGCAAGTGGACAACACAAGTTTCAGTCTTTCCAGTCGTTGACAGGTGCTAGCACCCGAGATCAGACCATTGAAGAGCGTTACGGTATTCCTGAGAACTTTTTGGAGATTGAGGTCAAGAATCCTCAAACGCACGGTAAAATTGTTTGGTTGTTTTCACTAGTGTATGTATAATAATGTCTAAAAATAGGCTTTGGCCGTAAAATGTATACCGACTACGAGATTATATGCAGAGTAAGTATATATGATGGTATATTTGTGTGTGTGTGTGTGTGTGTGTTGTATATTTCCCTTTTGACATGAAAAGGGTGTGTATATAAAATAGACAAATATCCCAGCCTTCAAATTGAAACAGTCGAGCGTACGCAGACGTTACAGCGACTTCGAGTGGTTTAGAGACGTACTAGAACGTGAATCAACCAGAGTCAACATTCCTCCTTTACCAGGAAAGGTCTTTACAAACAGATTCTCGGATGAGGTCATTGAGCAACGTAGAGAAGGTTTGGAGAGATTCTTACAAATGTAAGTACAGCTATACTTTGTTGTTGTTGTTATAATGTTAATAAATTATTATTATTATTATTATTATTAGTGTTGCTGGTCATCCTCTGTTACAAACAGGCAGCAAAGTATTGACTGCGTTTATTCAAGATCCCAACTTTTCTCGCGATAACTACAATTATTAAATATTATATCTATTCTCTCACTTGTTTTTTACTAAAAAATAAAGTTGTTTTATTTTTTTATTACTACTACTATCACAATACAATTCAAAGGAAAACATGATGGTACTTTCCCCAGTTTTCCTGCTGAGAGTCTTCAATGTGGATAGGGATATGCATATCCGAAGACTGCTTGAGCATCTTGGTGTAGGGTGCCTGGATATCCGTCATATCGACTGCAAACTCACTGGGGCGCTTTTTACCATCTGGCTTCCTGAGTGGCCGCTGAGTGGTTTTGAGTAGTAAATCCAGCTCTCTAAAGTTATTTTCGTCTCTTATAAAGGCTTGATGTGATTCTGATTTCAGGTGCTTTTTTTATCTATTTAGTGTCTTGGTCATGTTTTTATGTCATCTATATATCGTTTTTACCTCTTTGAAATGAGAGAATCGTTCATGGCAATTCTCGCAGTAAAATCCATCATGCTCCTTCTCTTTATGTTGCTGCTGTTGTTTGCGGTGCAACTCTAGCTTGGCATCCCTTTGCTTTTGCTGCTCCTCCTCCTGTCGCTGTGGTAAATGGGGTACTTTTTTGCTTAGGTTTTCAACCACGCGCTTACCACTGTTGTCTACATGAAGTGCCCTGGGATGGCTACCTGCTAATCCCGACACACCGTGTAAAGCAGATTGTGTATTTGCCATGGATGGTTGGAAGCCTGAAGCACGCAGCTGAGAATCCATTCGGCCACGGGGAGTACAAGGTGCAGCAGCAGTAATAGCGGGTAAAGCATCGGTGTTATTATTATTATGATTATTATGATTATGATTATGATTATTATTGTCATTTTTATGAGTTATAATAGTACTCGTAGTTGGATGAATGGTATCGGCAAGAGATGCAATGTCATCTCCTACTTTGTCCTTCTCTTCCTGTTGATTCGCCACTGTTTGATGGTCATCATGATGATATTGCTCTTTATTGGCATTCTTTGCTGGTTCCTTTTTTGACATTTTCTCAAAGGGAGATTTGTCATCGGGAGTATTCTTCAAATAAGGCCAAGGAACATGTCGATGGTTTTTATCAAGCACTTGTTTAGAGTATTCCTTGATGACGAGGGGCCGATGGACCTGGGCCATGTCCTCCACAATAAAGTAATGTCCGGTAAACTTGACAAACTGAGGGCGTCGTGCATGCTCCTTTGTACTTGTGCTTGGACCAAACTGCTTATCATCGCGATAAACATCACCAAGGGCCTTCTTTTCCAGCTGCTTTTTCTTGGTTGGGGTATTATAAATATATCTACCCATCAAATCGAATGCTTCTACATGGCAGAAAGAGAATAAATATATATTATGCATATTCTTATTATCATTGCTATTGTTTCTATTTACGATCAAACTCCCAGACTTTAATATCCAGCTTCTTGGCCATCTCTACAACATCTTGCTTTACATGGGCTTGACTCTACGATAATAGTAATTAGAAATGTTGTCAATATTATCATCGCTGTTTATATAGCCAACCTTTTGCTTAATATTACTATAAATGGACAAGTGGGTTTATCAATGGATGTTCTTTATATAGACACGCACAACTAACTTACTTGGAAGGTGGTATATTCTCCTGATCATCATCATTACTACTATTGCCAGTGGCTTCATGCTTTGAAGTGATGACATGAGTGCATTTTTTGGAAAAGAAAGTCTCGATATTCTAAGAGAATGGGGTTACTCATAATATAAATAATAAATAAATAAATAAATAGCTATAACATACTCCTCCCAATAGTTTTATTCGCCCTTCCAACTTGCTCTTATCTTGAGTGTTGATATTGTCCAGGAAAAAGTAATACAAGCTAAATTCGTTCTTTTTGCTAGTCTGTACTGTTGGTGTTGGCTTTTTATTGCTATTGCTGTTATTGTTCATATTCTTGTCACCCAGTGGCAGTGGTTTCTTGTTGTTGCTACTGCCATTGCTTTTCTTTTGTTTGAGTTCTTCAACCGCTGAGCGTACAAGATGAGTGTTTGAATTGTCAATCTTGCTGTTTAATGCTTTTCGTGGTGCAAACATATTTTAAGGAGAGTAAGAGAGATAGTCAATTATTTTTTAATAAAAAAAATATATATAAATAAATAAATAAATAAACATAAAAAAAAAAGGAATTACTTGATTATTATTACTATTATTATTATTATTCTTATTCTTATCATTACTCTATATTTAAACACGTCGTTAGATCAATACAACACACCCATTTACTTGTCTTTCAATCAAACAACTAATGAGGTACACATCTGATATCCCACTCTTTGCTAATAAGACTAAAACAAGCAATCTTATTTCCAATTAAGGACAATTCATTCAAATGTATGCATCTCCAATCATTCAAAGATAATCAGAGTAAGTATAAGCAGTCGAACGATGTGCTTCAACTGTACCAAGACGTATTTCAGTCTTTTGTACAGCTTGAAGGTGGGGTTCAAACTTATTTAGGAAGATCAAGAAGCTGCTCGGTCCATTTATGGAAATTTTGGAAGCAAATTCGAATCCATCCAGAGATTGTAATCAAATAATGTTTATTTAGTATAGTTCATACTCTTCTTCCTCGCTTGATTCGCTTAGATTATCCACCGTCATTTCATCATCACTATCATTCATCAAACTAGTGAGCTTCTCTGCATTCAGTGGATTCTCAACAAGAACATAAGGTGTGGCTAGATATGTGAATGCAAGATCACGTAAACCAATGGAGGCGGGCAATTCATCGTTAGTACTACTACTGTTGCTTCGTGCTTCCATCATCATTTCATCTTGTTCATTCTTCTCTTTAAACATCTTTACTCCAATGCATCGATTCACTCGTTTCTTACTTATTGCACTTGTGATCGATGACTTGATGTAATTCTATTTGTTGCAATGGTTAATATCAATGCATCCTATTCTCTTGAATACGCTTACTTCTGCTGCAAATAGCATGACATTGACAACATCTTCACCCACTCCCCCCAGCAGTCCATTTTCTAATGCAATGCTCGTCATACGTGCATGCAACGTCTCTGGTGTGGGGAGCTCTTTCAAGTCAATACACAAGGGCGCCATCAGGCCTCTTGAGTATTCCTGGCTAAAGTCTAATGATAGCACCAATGAATACAAATGATATAATAATAATAACAATAGCCACACTTACTGGGTGGTAGCTGTTCCAGTGCAAATGGCAATGTTGGTGGTTTACTAATGCGTGTTCCTAGTAGCTTATCCACATAAGGTCTCAATTTACTCTTATCACCAGCCTACATGTATCGTACCATTAATATTTATATATAAAAACCAGTCATATATCCAAACAAGTGCGTACCTTGACAAGCTGCTTTAGCCGTTCACGATCTGCTTTTGACAGTGCCATAACATCCAACTTTAATTTACGTTTACGTGGATCTTGATCCAGTTCACCTTCTACCAACGAGCCGTCTCTTCCTCTCTTGCGCTTGGCCCAGCCCACCATGCGATGCTTCGACGGTGGAGGTGTGTTTGATTGTGCATTGTGAACAGTGCTAAGAATGAAGGCATTGTGTAGATGAGCTGTGTATATAAAACATCCATTAATAAATACTCCAAGTCAGCAACTTTGCTTTATTACCGTTTTGTCGGCTTAGATAGAGATTGGCATAGAAATCAAACTCTTGTCGATTCAATTTGCCCATGACAAAATCACGCAGCGCATCCCAATAAAGTGGTCCGTTTTCTCCTAGTGCATCTGCCAACTGTTGCTTTAATGCCAAGACGTCTTGTCTTCCGTTGGATGTTGGGTGTAAAAAGTGGCTTTTGGAAACTGCATTAGAAGCCATGACTGGACCGAGTTGTCGTTATTATCTGTTTGAAAAACAAAAAAGCAAAAGTGAAAAAACAGGAAAATCAAAAATTATATTTGTGCAAGCTATTTTTTTAAAAAAATGTATAGATCATTTGTTCTTATAAATGCTTCTAGGACCAAGGGTTTTCGATCACAATGTCTCATTGCCATATCTAATTTTACGGAATCTGATCCAGTGTCTGCTCTTTTTGAGCCCAACTATGGTTCATTCTGATTTTATGAACTCTACCTTTGATTTATTTCACCCACATTTATTATTACATCGAGTTCACAACAAACGATAACAATTGATGTGGCAAAGCATTATTTATATCAAGATACTATAATGAAACTGGATGTATGTAACAGTTATTGTTAAGAGGGAAGGAAGATGGTAACTGTATTATAAAGAAGCTCTAATTGAAATGAATCATATTTATTGAAAAAGATTGATACATAAAGTTAATATCATAACAAACTTTTTATTATGTTTTATGCGTATATATTACAAGAGGAGAAGTGTAACGCACTAACTTGTGTCCAGTACGCTTCTGTTCAGATCCCCTGAATACCACTTCTTGCCCCGCCGTGTCATCAATAAATGCGCGCGAATCATGCTTATGGAGTCGCTATTTTGATCAATGCGAGCTCTGGGTTTTTCTCAACACATTCTGTTCTCGCCTAACATTCTCTTTTTGTGTAATCCATCCCAAATTGTTGACAAAGTCATCATGGGTTTTGCCGTTGATGTGGTCAACTACTAATACTGACAACAAGTAGATTGATTTTCCTGTGGCTAGGCATAACCATATTGCATCCATAGTAGTTTCCCTTAGACATATAATTAGCGTCAAAATGCGATAAAATGTTGTCAGATCTCACACAATCCTTGTTTTACCTTTAATGGTGTCTACCAGTTACGTCTTTGTGGTAGTCTTAATAGCCTCACTTAGTTTTTCCGATGAATAAATTTTCCTTCTTTGCGGCCTCCATTGAAAACTGGAAACAAGTACCAGGTCCATAGTTCTCTAAAATATTTATTGTAGATTGTACAATGAGTTCTTGCGTTTTTTGTTTTCATGCAAGCTGTAAGCTATGTGCTATTTTAAAACTTACCCAGAGTTATTATTACTATCCACAATCTTGTGCCAAGTATCCCAATGTACCATTTGAAGTATATTTATACTGACTACACTTTTTACTATAAATAATGATCATATTGAAGGTTAGCAGTCTATTACTTTAACCCTATTGATTATACTTACATCAATTTAAGGTAGACAATGACATTCCCATAAGTAAAGAAGCTTGGTTTGTATACCATTTTTAACATGATAAATAATAATAGAAAGTAAAAGAAAGAAGAAGAGATAAAAGAAGATTTCCTCTTTTGTATGGCACAATAACATGTGTTTATTATGAAACTATCAAAAATACATGATCTTTTTTTTTTAGATAAATATCTTGAACTCTTGAATTCATTACCATTATGATTTTAATAATGACTTCTTGGAAACTGGAAACACAACTTATACCACACATCTGTTTCCACAATCCAAACTCTACTGTATAATCCTCTCCTTTTTTGTTGGTAAAAGATAACTGCGATACCTTCAGGAAAAGCGTTTTCAACGATAAGTCATTCTTTGTGTTATTGTTTGTCATATTAGGATTTGTATTATATCAATAAAAGTGAGAAAGAAAAAAAAAGAGAAACAATTGTCAAAAAGACAGTATCTGGGTAATGTTTTATAGTTTATTTTGGCATTATTTTTTTTTGTCCGCTGAAGGGTGTGTATCTTTATCGGAATTTCCCACTTTCCCTTTATTTGAAAAGTTTTCTCGATTACTTGAAAGTATTCATCAACTACTTGAAAGCCATAATATATAAAACTAAATCTTAAATCATGGTGACATATTCTAAGATAATTCTTCTCGATATTAGCTAGTTTAGTACACATAACCTTTATCTATCATGATCCCCATCCTTACAATTAATTGTAGTGCTAATTTTTGTTGGTACTATGAATACAATGACCTCTATATGATTCACTCTTTTTATTATATATATGGTACAATCTCGACTAATCTGAAATAAAAAAGTCATTCTTAATTTAATCTTTCTTCAACCATAGCAGCAGCAGCAGCAGCAGCAGCAGCAGCAGCAACAGCTTCGGCTGCCTTTTTTTCCATGTACTGTCGGCGCATTTCATCTACGCGTATCTTTTTCAAGAACTTTCTATGTAAACGACTCTTTTGATGTTGCTCCCATTCAAGATCACCATTTAATACAAGAGAGTCACCCTTTGCTGTCTTACACACATCGCAAGTATGCTTTTTCCATTGTAATACTCTTGTTTGGGAACTAGAAATAACTTATAACAATCAGTTTTACAGCGAATAAAAAAAAAGGGGAAATCACTCCAATTATCATTACTCTTGTGCATCATTCGATGGTGTCAGCATGGTTGCTGCAATGTTACTTAGTGAACTAGGCTCTGGCATAGGTAAATTCTGGCAAAATGCTTTTTTTTTTATAAATGAGTAATTTGCCCATCTTAAGCATAGTTGGTAATAATAAAAGCATACCTTGTGCTACTTGTACCGCCTTATCCTTTACATTGACATTCCATGCATCCAAATCTTTAATGAATTTAATAAATAAAAGGTTGACTTGATGTTGTGTCCTTCTCTTTTTACCTTGTGCATTTAATAGATAAAGGGCAATATCATCACTTTTCGTCTTTGTAATTGTAGGTATCAACTTGTTGCGGATCCACTGGATTTGACGCTTAGCATAGCGCCTAGTGGCTGCCTTCATTTTCTCTGTACACTCAGATTTGATTTTATCTAAATTGGCCTCCTCGGTGCCTGATTCCAATGCTGCAAAATAGGGATCGAATTCCTTATAGCCAATTGCTTGCCAAATGCCCCGCTGGTATTTCTCCAACTCGGAATCGGGTGTCTTTATACTTCCGTCCACCACTCGCTGTCTCAAGTCCTTGATTTCATCAAATAAGCCGGTATCAATCATCTGATCAACACGATCGTCCAATCGAGGGTTTAACATTGCAGGGTCAGAATAGATCCAAAACACCAGTGCTTTATATCTTGGTTGCTGTCCTTCTTCCTTTTGTGACTGAATAATGGTGCTGTGAGGCTTTCCACTTGAATGAAACACCTACCGTATTTCAATAACGCTAAAATGAATGATATTATAGCAACAAGAATACCTTTAGGCTTCGCAATATCTTTCGGCGATCAGAAGGGTGCCACTTGTTTGCCATCACAGGATCAACTTTTGTCAGCTCTTCATAGAGTTTTTCTGTTGACAAGTTATCCAGCTCGGGACAAGGCTCCGGAGAGGGGCTCCTTCCTTCTTCCTCTTTAATCAGAGTATTATTCCAAAGAAGTGATTGAATATAATAGTGCGTTCCTCCTACAACAACTGGAAAGTGATCTTGCGAAGATATGCTCTCAATCTAAGTTCAAAAAAAGGGAGATATTCGTTCAATATGAAAGAGAGAAAAGAAACAGCAAATATGTAAATACACAACATACAGCTTTTGAAGCGTCGGTTAAAAAGTCAGTAACTTTATACTCTTGATCTGTTTCCAAAAAGGACATCAAGTGATGCGGAATGCCTTCTCTCTCATTGAGTGGCATTTTGTTGGTAATGATGTCCAACCCTTTGTAAACCTAATTGTGTATGATTAATTTATTATGAGAAAGCTTTTCTTCCTTTTCCTGCCATACTTGCAAAGAATCAGCATTGATCACTTGACCATGTAAAGCCTTGGATAGTTCTACTGCCAACTTGGACTTTCCAATACCAGAGCTCCCAATAACAGCAGCGATCTTTCTCATTGCAGACATTGTATTGCAACAAAAAGTGAAATTGCCTGTCGAAAAATGTTGATAAAAATTGACTTTTCCAAGTCAGTCACAAAAAATCATGCTAATAATGACACCCATATCTAGCATAGGAAATAGCAGCTACTATTTAATTTTTAAGCTTGTATTTTCTAATAATGACAGTAGTAGTAGTTGCTTCGAACAGCAAATGCATTTATAAACCGTAAGAACCAACAAACTCGTATACAACTAGATCAAAGATCATAATACGTCTTTTTTCTTAATTAAGCAAGAAAATGGTGATCTATGTTTTTTTCCAAGCATCAAAAAAATTAAATATGTCCAAATATACCTTTATTGTTTTATGGACGTGCTTCTTCAACATGGATATCTTCCCTATTGCATGAAGATGTATCATGACGTCATCATTTGGTCACGTGATCATTGCAGACATAATTAACATAAATTCTACAAAAATAAGTTGAGGGGCTATGGCCCAATGGATAAGGCGTCTGACTACGAATCAGGAGATTCCAGGTTCGACCCCTGGTAGCCTCATTTTTTTCGGTTCTTGTTGCATTCTAGATGTTAACGGAAGCCTCTTTTTTTTTTCGTTTCACTAATGATAAAGGGTAGTACTTGCATAAATGCGTAATTGATGATAAGATATGCAATACTTTACATTGTTGACTTGTAAATTATTTTGATCGGCAATGGGCTCACTATATTAATATGTTTGATTTTCCACGAAACTTTCGAGTAATTATTTTAGCATTGTAAATACTCAACTGCCTCCCCTTTGTTCAGGCTCCAGATTAATAGATATTCTGTAATACCAACACTATCTATTTCTCTCATTTGTAAACACTGTGTTTTAGTGTCACACTCAATTTTCTATGCCACGAAATGTGTTTTAAAACCTATTTCCATTGCTACTTGTGGTAAAGCCATTTGCAGATCAATGCAAATGCATTATAGCCGATCGTTTATGCCTAGAGGAGCCTAACTAACCAAGAATCCAAGATGAAGAAATAACAAGGCGTGTTGAATAATAATCAGAAATTATAGATGCTTTATTATTAAAACAAGGTATCATCATATATATAATTTTATGTGACTATGCTGCTGCTAACTATGAAAGAGTTTTGGAAAGGTGTAATACTTTTTTTTTCTACGAGTTAATTCAGTTCCAGCAGTTAGCTTAATATGTAGCTATTAGTTTATGAACCTGAAATAAAAATGTCACCAAGAAATATCTGACTCGGTCTTTTTTTCTTTACTTTTAGCCGAAGAGATATTCAATATGCTTATTATAAGACCCATATGCAACTATTTTTTATAAATTAAAGTTGATCGAATGCGAAAGAGCAGAAGTCAATCAAAAGGGAACACAAAGCAAACGCTGTACTTTATAGTAAGGTTTTAGGACGAAGACTTAAGAAAATGTTTATCCAATGTTCTTGCCCTCTTGCTCTTTTTGTGGATTGTAATAGATAACTCCTATCTTTAGAGATAATCACCGGAGCTTGATTTAGGAAGATTTTGATCTGTTTTCGAGAATGGTTTGGTTTTAATCTCCGTTTATCGGATGAGTTAAGGTGGTGTTATTTTATTTAGTAATAACAAAAGTAACCATAATGATATAATATGTTAAAGGTGTTGTTTAAATGGGGGTTTCTTTTATACTGATCTGTCTTCAGGTTTATATTATTAGACTGAGAGTTTACTATTAATTCATAAAGGGTTAAGCTATTGCTTTTTTCTATTCATCTCAGTAGAAACCAAGCAAAACAAAGAAATCTACATTTTTAAATTGTGTATATTTGTATCGTAAAATAACAGTGGCCTGTATATATTTTTATCGAGCTCTGTTTTTTTAAAAAAAAAAGATTAATATGAAAAAAATAATTCTTTTTTATAAAGCTTTTATGACTTCCAAAGGTGGAAGTTTTGGGATTAAGTCCTATAATACAATCTAAAAACAAGCGTTCAATTGGTATTTGTATCTCACATAAAACGAAAGCAATAATTCTTCTATTTATTAGTAGCTATAAGTCCAAATTGTGGATTGAACTGAACAATTTCAAGTCCCGGATAGAGGTCCCCCGAAAAAGTATGTCATCTGGAAAACGATAAAAAGAAATATATTTTTGTGATCAATGTTGTTGTACATTTTGCCATATTTATACAACAAAGTGATATGTTTGATCATATGCGAGCCCCTTTTTTACTTATGTTGAGATATTGTGCTAACATTTAAAAAACTTTATTGGGGAATTATGCTTTGGTTGATGCTGTTATTTTTAAGGATTCCTTATGGTTAAGACGGGGTTATTAAAAAAATTCCACGTAACAAACTTTTATTCCAGAAAAATAAAAAATACACAACAGAAAATTCTATTGCATAATGACTTAGAACAAAACAGAAAGAAAAACACTTTGTCAGGATGCAACAAAAGATTTTCAGATGACTCGGATTACTGTGACATGTTTGTGTAAAACATATACCAAATACAGTCATTGATGAGCAGTAATCAAAGTTAAAGAAAGGGACAGGAATGAAATCTTGATCTAACGATTTCCACCAAAAATATCTCAAATACTACGTTGGTACTTCTATTAATATCACTTGATGATATCATAATCATTTTAATGAATGATAAAACACTAGTGTGATGAGATGGTTTTGATACATTGAATGATGTTTATATTTATTAAAGATATTTTGATCTTAATGTAAACTTTTATGCATTGGGCTCATACAGTCAATTGTAACTGTCGGTTTTCTCTCTCTCTCCCCACTCATCAAAGTTTAAGACCCGTAAACAGTAACGTCGTACCACGACAGTCCGTCATTCGACCCTTGTTTTCCACTTATGAATCTAACCAATGGGGTACTGGCACTGCTTTTTGCAGTAATTCGATTCAATAATCACTTATTTCTTATCTCATGTCTTTTCATCTTCAAAAGTAGATATATACCCCTTTTGCTATTAATCTGCCTGTAAGTGACAAGGCATCAATCACCTGTGCCACGTTGGATCCCTCGTGCCAGTGATGTTCTTATCAGCAGTCACGGTACCTTTCTTATTCTACTAACTGAACAGACGTCAGAGACTTAAATCCTTGGCTTCACACGCACATTACTTTCACATGGCAATATAGCTCTTTTTACAGAAGATTTATGGTTATGTATATGCTGGTGTTTAGGCATGAAGGTGTGTATGCTTTCACATAGATATGCCATTGTCTAACCTTAATTTATGTTCCACATGCAGTTATCAACTCCCGGATTAATATGAAAGAAAGTGATTCAGGGAAATGATATTAATGATAGAATAAAACAAATGAATGATAAATAAAAAGAGAAAGGATAAAATAGTTAGAAGCATATTTTTTTAAAAAAAAAAGAAGCATGAAACAGGTACAAAATAAATTTTCATATGACTTTACGTAATTAAAGGAGGGGAAAGGGGGGAGAAGGGGGGGGGCTTAAACTTTAAATTGAAGATATGAGTCGAGGAAATTCACAAATTACTATTTGTTGATTTTACTGAGATTAATCTAACAAATGAAATCTCATTTTGTGTTTTGGAACGACTTTTAAGAGATGCCACCAATTTCCTGTTACACAGGTGTGCTACCTTGATGCAATGATCCAATAAAACAGAGTTGCTTGATATTTTCAACATATCAATCATAAAATATACCTCAGTTTTAAAACAACCCATTCAACCCTAAATTTGATTAAAAAAGTGTTCTGCTTTATTCTTTCTTCGCTTTGCTAAGCAATTTTATTTTTAATTGTAGAGTTTAATTGTTTGTTTGGTTTTTCTTATAAAAAGTAACTTAATGTTAGATAAGATTTTTATGTAAAAATGTGTTCCCATTACCTGCATTTGGATGATGTAAGATCTTATATTTTTCTAAAAGAGTGAACTGCATAGCTCCTTATATAAAGTTCAGTGTGACAACTCATGATGCTCGGTGGGTGACGGGACAAGCAAGAACCATTGTTTGATTTCCGTACTTATCCGAAAAGTAAATAGGTGAGAGGCAGGCCAAAAGGAGAGGGTAAGATAAGCTATATACGGTGCTACATCAATCAATATAGATGTGTCTTTTGAATATGATTGGATAACTTCATCTCATCCCTTGCCTTTCAAAGAAGGTCGCACAAACATTAAAGAAAAAAACAGCCGTGTTGGGCATGATGGAAGAAATTTCTTTTATAATCTGTATGGGCCATCAAAATAATGATTATTAAAACACCAATATTTGAGTTAATTATATTAACCCACTTATATGTGCTTATGTTTATATACATTTGATCCAAATGGAAGTACTTTGAGCTAGGCAAAGCGGAGAAATAAATCAAGGTATTATTTTTGCACCCGTTATCTTATCACTTAACCCGGGTGTGTGTGTATATGTATACAGTGCAGTGAGATCCTGTGTCTAATCATCTCTTTGTATATCATTATATTATATATATATAGATATAGATATATATATATGTATACTTACTTGAGATAATGCACTATAATATCATAAATGGGCGATCCAATTGTAGATTAAATAAGCTCCAAAACTTGGATCTTTTTTGCACCTTCCCTGTTAGATTAGATGGAAATAAGATAAGAGGAGCCGTCATATTGCATTCTATGGTGAAAAGAATGAAAGGACCATGTGACCTCTGAAGATCAAAACTGTCACCGTTACACTAATCATAAATCATTGGTCCACTGTGCACAAAGATAAGGGTTGATATGAAACCTATAATTTTTTTTCTACCATCTACAAAAAAAAAAGTATATATAAATTAAATAAAGTCCTTCGAACCTACCAATCCTTTTTTTCTTTTTTCTTTTTTGTTTTACTCTTTTCTCCACTTTCGCGAACTCTTAAATTACTTTTCCCCCAAAAAAGATTTATTAGTTTGCACTCCTCTTTATATATATACAAATACCCCCAACTCTTTATAAATACAAATCTACTTTCTTTATATTTCTGTGTGTAAATAATTATGGCAGTTGAGAATAATTCATGGGCTGGAGCCATTCCTCCTGCACAGGGTTTATATAACCCTGAATTTGAAAAAGATGCTTGTGGTGTCGGTTTCATGGTCAATATTAAGGGTAATCGCTCACACAAGATTTTATCAGAAGCTAGCCACATTCTTTGCAACATGACCCATCGTGGTGCTAGTGGTGCTGATATTCGCGATGGTGACGGCGCAGGCGTCATGACCGGTATTCCTCACCAATTCTTTGTCAACGAAACTTCTCGCGAACTCGGCATTGAATTACCCTCCGAAGGCCATTATGCTGTCGGTAACTTATTTATGAAGGGCGATGTCGAATCCGTTGCTGAGAGTAAGAAAGTGTTTGAGCAATTAGCCGAAGCTCTTCACCTTAAAGTTTTGGGATGGCGTTCCGTCCCCCGTGATTCCACCATCATTGGTCCTGCTGCCAGATCAAAAGAACCCGCAATCGAACAACCTTTCGTTGTTTTAGCCGATCAGTCCAAGGAATTCGATGAACCTTATTTTGAACGTCAGCTTTATGTTCTTCGCAAGCATGCCACCCATACCCTTACCATGAAGAAGTGGTTCTATGTGTGCTCTCTTTCTAATAAGAACATTGTTTATAAGGGTCAGTTGACTCCTAAGCAGGTTTACCTTTATTTCTATGATTTGACCAATGTCCAATATACTACTCATTTTGCATTGGTTCACTCTCGTTTCTCCACCAATACTTTCCCCTCTTGGGATCGTGCTCAGCCTATGCGTTGGTGTGCCCACAATGGTAAGTAATTTTAAAAATAAGAATGTTAAGGTGAACTGAGATTTAACTTTAAATTTTCATGTGATTTTTAGGTGAAATCAACACTGTCCGTGGTAACAAGAACTGGATGCGTTCTCGTGAAGGTGTTATGTCATCTGACAAATTTGGTGATGAACTTGATCTTCTTTACCCCATTATTGAAGAAGGTGGTTCCGACTCTGCTGCTTTCGATAACGTTCTTGAGTTGTTGATTGTTAACGGTGTTTTGACCATGCCTGAAGCTATTATGATGATGATTCCTGAAGCCTGGCAAAGCAATGATCAAATGAGCGCTGAAGTTAAATCTTTCTACAGATGGGCTGCTTCTCTTATGGAACCTTGGGATGGTCCTGCTTTGTTTACTTTCTCTGATGGCCGCTACTGTGGTGCCTCTTTGGATCGTAACGGTCTTCGTCCTTGCCGTTACTACATCACCTCTGATGATATTATGATTTGTGCTTCTGAAGTTGGTACCGTCTTTGTTGATCCTGAAACTGTCGTTGAAAAGGGTCGTCTTAAGCCTGGTCGTATGCTTTTGGTTGATACTGTTGAAGGCAAGGTTGTTGATGACAAGCAACTCAAGCTGGAAACCGCTACCAAGCGCAAGTTCACTGAATGGATCCAATCCCAAAGCATTAAGCTTAACGATGTTGTTGCTAAGGCTAATGAAGCTGAACCTTTTGTTAACAAGTTGGATGAAACCACTGTCCAGAGCGATCCTCGTCTCAAGGCTTTCGGTTATACTTTGGAGCAACTTAATTTGATCATGGTTCCTATGTCTACTACTGGTAAGGAGCCTTTGGGTTCTATGGGTAACGATACTGCTCTTGCCTGTCTTGCCGAGCAACCTCGTCTTATCTATGAATACTTCCGTGAACTTTTCGCTCAGGTTACCAACCCTCCTATTGATCCTATTCGTGAAGAGATTGTCATGTCTCTTGAGTGTTATGTTGGCCCTGAAGGTAACATTTTGGAGGTTGATGAGAACCAGGCTCATAAGATGACTCTTCCTTCTCCCATCTTGTCAATGGAGGAGCTCTCTGCCATCAAGAGCATGAGCAAGTTCTATCCTGAGTGGAAGGTTGCTACCATTGATATCACATTTGCCAAGTCTGAAGGTGTTCAAGGTTATGTTAAGACTTTGGAGCGTGTCTGCAATGAAGTTTCTGAGGCTATTGCCAACAACTACAAGCTTGTTGTTCTTTCTGACCGTGCCGTTAGCAATGAACGTGTTGCCATTTCATCTTTGATTGCCGCCGGTGGTGTCCATCACTACCTGGTTCGTAACAAGCAGCGTAGTCGCATTGGTTTGTTGGTTGAGACTGCTGAAGCTAGAGAAGTCCATCATTTCTGTGTTCTTCTTGGTTATGGTGTTGACGCTGTCTGCCCTTACTTGGCTTTGGAAACCATGTGCAAGCTTCAACGTGAACGTGCTGTTCATGAAGGTCTTACCCAAGAGAAGCTCATCTACAACTTCAAGAAGGGTATTGACAACGGTATTCATAAGGTTATGTCCAAGATGGGTATCTCTACTTTGGCTTCCTATAAGGGTGCTCAGATCTTTGAAGCTCTTGGTGTTGATGATACCGTCATCTCTCGCTGTTTCTCTGGTACTGCTTCTCGTATCAAGGGTGTTACCTTCGACATCTTTGCTATGGATGCTTTGACTCTTCACGAGACTGGTTTCCCTTCAAGAAACGTTGTTCAGCCTGTTACTCTTCCTGAATCTGGTGAATACCACTGGCGTAGCGGTGGTGCCCCTCATATTGCTGAGCCTGCAACTATTGCCAATCTCCAGGATGCTGTTCGTCAAAAGAACCAGAGCTCTTATGATACCTACTCTCGTGCCTCTTACGAAGCTATCAAGAAGTGTACTCTCCGTGGTATGCTTGATTTTGATTATGAAAACGCCAAGGCTATTCCAGTTGAGCAAGTTGAATCTTGGGACAAGATTGTTAAGCGTTTCGTCACTGGTGCTATGTCCTATGGTTCCATTTCCATGGAGGCTCACAGCTCTTTGGCCCTTGCCATGAATAAGTTGGGTGGTAAGTCAAACACTGGTGAAGGTGGTGAGAAGCCTGAACGTTCTCTTCCTCTTGAGGATGGTTCATCCATGCGCTCTGCTATCAAGCAGGTTGCTTCTGGCCGTTTCGGTGTTACCAGTTTCTACCTTTCCGATTCTGATGAATTGCAAATTAAGATGGCCCAAGGTGCTAAGCCTGGTGAAGGTGGTGAATTGGCTGGTGGTAAGGTTTCTGAGGAAATTGCTTCTACAAGAAAGACTACCCCTGGTATTGGTCTTATTTCTCCCCCTCCTCACCACGATATCTACTCTATTGAAGATTTGAGTCAGCTTATTTATGATCTTAAGTGCTCCAACCCTCGTGCACGTGTCTCTGTTAAGCTCGTCTCTGAAGTTGGTGTTGGTATTGTTGCTGCTGGTGTCGCTAAGGCCAAGGCTGATCATATCTTGATCTCTGGTCATGATGGTGGTACTGGTGCTTCCCGCTGGACTGGTATCAAGTATGCTGGTCTTCCTTGGGAACTTGGTCTTGCTGAAACTCACCAGACCTTGGTTCTTAATGACTTGCGTGGTCGTGTTATTGTCCAAACTGATGGTCAAATCAAGACTGGTCGTGATATTGCAATTGCTTGTTTGTTGGGTGCTGAAGAATGGGGTTTCGCTACCACTCCGCTTATTGCTCTTGGTTGTACTATGATGCGCAAGTGTCACTTGGTAAGTCTTTTTTTTCTTTTTTTTTTTCTTTTGGAACAAAATGATTTTTTACTTATTATTACTATTACAATAGAATACTTGCCCTGTTGGTATTGCCACCCAAGATCCTGAGTTGCGCAAGAAGTTCCAGGGCTCACCTGAACATGTTGTCAACTTCTTCTTTTACCTTGCTGAAGAAATGCGTAGCTACATGGCTAAGCTTGGTTTCCGTACCATTGATGAAATGGTTGGTCGTGCTGAACTTCTCAAGGTCAATGATGCTCTTCGTACCTTCAAGACCGCCAACTTGGACTTGTCTCCTATCCTCACACCTGCATCTTCTCTTCGTCCTAATGTTGCCAACCACTGCGTGACCAAGCAGAAGCACAACCTCCACATTCGTCTTGATAACTACCTTGTTGAGGAAGCTGAGCCTGCTCTTTCAAACAAGGAAAAGGTTTACATCGAAGCTGATGTTGTTAATACTGATCGTGCTCTCGGTACCACCCTTTCCTACAACCTTTCTAAGCGTCATGGTGAAGCTGGTCTCCCTCGTGATACTATCCACGTCAAGTTGAGAGGTTCCGCTGGTCAATCCCTCGGTGCTTTCTTGGCTCCTGGTATCTTCTTTGAATTGGAAGGTGACTCCAACGATTATGTTGGTAAGGGTCTCTCTGGCGGTACTCTCGCTGTTTATCCTCCCAAGAACGTTACCTTCAAGTCTGAAGAGAACGTCATTGTTGGTAACGTTTGTTTGTATGGTGCTACCAGTGGTAAGGCTTTCTTCCGTGGTATTGCCGCTGAACGTTTCTGTGTTCGTAACTCTGGTGCTCATGCTGTCTGTGAAGGTGTCGGAGACCACGGTTGTGAGTACATGACTGGTGGCCGTGTTGTTATTTTGGGTACAACTGGTCGTAACTTCGCTGCTGGTATGTCTGGTGGTATCACCTATGTCCTTGACGTTAACGGTGACTTCAAGAAGAACGTTAACATGGAGATGGTTGAACTTGAAACTGTCAACGATGTTGAACGTATTGCTGAATTGCGCGACTTGATCGAGGACCATCGTCACTACACTGGTTCCGAAATCGCTGACCGTGTTCTCAAGAACTTCAATGAATACTTGCCCAAGTTCGTTATGGTCATGCCTACTGAATACCGCATGTTGTTGGAAAAGCAAAAGGCTGAGAAGCTCGCTGCCGCTCCTGTTGAGAAGAAGTGCGAGAAGGAACACAAGACTGTTGAACCTCAAGTTGATGATTTGGAAGATAGTGTCTTGTCTGAAGAAGCCATTCTTGCCCGTCGTGCCAAGTTAGATAAGCTCCGTGGTTTCATCAAGTATAAGAGAAGAGGTGAACACTACCGTGATGCCAAGAAGCGTGCTGGTGACTGGGAGGAAATCAACAACCGTTTGACTCGTACTGAACTCCACGAACAAGGTGCCCGTTGTATGGACTGTGGTATTCCTTTCTGTCAATCTGATACTGGTTGTCCTATTGGTAACATCATTCCCAAGTGGAATGAATTGGTTTTCAAGGATAAGTGGAGAGAAGCTCTTGATCGTTTGATGATGACCAACAACTTCCCTGAATTCACTGGTAGAGTCTGTCCTGCTCCTTGTGAAGGTAATTTTTTTTTTTTTTTAATTTTATTTTATGGGTATGGTTTGATCTGATGTATTAATTTACGATTATACATTTATATAGGTTCTTGTACTTTGGGTATCAGTGAGCCTCCTGTTGCCATCAAGTCCATTGAATGTGCCATTATTGATAAGGGTTTCGAAGAAGGTTGGATCATTCCTAACCCTCCTGTTAGCCGCACTGGTAAGAAGATTGCTGTTATTGGTTCCGGACCCGCTGGTTTGGCTGCTGCTGATCAACTCAACAAGGCTGGTCATCTTGTCACTGTTTATGACCGTAACGACCGCATTGGTGGTTTGTTGATGTATGGTATTCCTAACATGAAGTTGGATAAGAAGATTGTCGATCGTCGTGTTAACCTTTTGGCTGCTGAGGGTGTCTCCTTTGTTCCTAATTCTCACGTCGGTGTTGACGTTGATGCTAACAAGCTTCGTGAAGACAATGATGCTTTGATCGTTGCTACTGGTGCCACCTGGCCCCGTGATCTCAAGATCCCTGGACGTGAAAGCAATGGTATCCACTTTGCTATGGAATTCCTCCAGGCCAACACCAAGAGCTTGCTCGATTCCGATCTTAAGGATGGCAAGTATCTCTCTGCTAAGGGTAAGAATGTCATTGTTATTGGTGGTGGTGATACCGGTAACGATTGTATTGGTACTTCTCTTCGTCATGGCTGTAAGTCTGTTGTCAACTTTGAGTTGCTTCCTCAGCCTCCTGAGACCCGTGGTAATGACAACCCATGGCCCACTTTCCCTCGTGTCTTCAAGGTTGACTATGGTCACAACGAAGTCATCAACCACTTTGGTAAGGATCCTCGTGAGTACTGTATCTTGTCTAAGGAGTTCGTTGTCAACGCTGATGGTAACGTTACTGGTATCAAGACTGTTCGCGTTGAATGGACCAAGGATGCCTCTGGCCGCTGGGCTATGGCCGAAGTTGCTGGCTCTGAACAAGTCTTTGAGGCTGATCTTGTCTTGTTGTCTATGGGTTTCTTAGGCCCTGAGGAAGCTGTCTGCAAGCAGCTCTCCATCAAGCAGGATGGTCGTTCCAACATTGAGACACCTAAGGGCAAGTACACCACCTCTGTTCCCGGTGTTTATGCCGCTGGTGATTGTCGCCGTGGTCAGTCCTTGATTGTCTGGGGTATCAACGAAGGTCGTATGTGTGCTCGTGAAGTTGATGAACACTTGATGGGTAACACCTACTTGCCTGTTACTGGTGGTATCCAGCAACGTACCGCTGCAAATGTTCCTTTCTAGACTGGTGGCAATATGCCTTTTCTATTCCCTTATATATACTTTTTAAAAAAAAACTATACAAAAAAAACACATCTCGAACTGTAACATATTTTTCCTTTATCTATTTTTTTATTTTTCCCATTTTCCAACCCATCGATATGGTTATATTTTTATATATCTTCTTCAGAGCTGCTGATATTTGTATGTGGGGGCATACTTTTATCATATAAAAGTGGTTTTGTATGTATGCTATATATTTTTATGCTTTTATTGATTCTTTATAATACTTTTGGAAATAAACTTAGAATAATTTATATATATTTATATGTAATAACAAATACTTGTTGTCTTATTAAAATAAATAAATACCTTTGACGCATATATTTTTTATTAAAGGTCTGAATCATATTTTAAAGTGACGGAGAGTTGTAAAATAAGCAAAAAATATTTATGCTTTTTTTTTGTATTGGATTCAAAGAAGATATAATAAAAAGTTGTATCGTCTATTTTAATCAGTAAAAGTCAAGAAGTGCCACCATATGAATAGGCATTTGAATGTAAATTTCTCGCTTGACATATGCCCTTGACAGGATAATCCACCTGCCTTTGCCTAAACCGTAGATACTCTTTTTGTTCTTACTGATATTTCGATTTTCCATACCCTGACACGAGTATTTCTCCCATATTAAATTGGTATAATAAAATATTGTATTACTCTTGGTACTTTTTTATTTATGCAACATTTCATTTTGTATCTTGTAAATCTGTAACAAGACTTTGTTAGAAAGAAATATTGAATTGCTCGGTGGCAATAAAGCGCACTATGTTTTATGCTTTTATGCCTTGGCCCATAAAGGTGGAGAACGAGAAGAAAAAAGAGTTCATGGATTGAATGAGTAGAAGTGAAATTGGGTTTCTCAAAAGTCGCGGAACAATAAAACGGGGAAATTTTACTTTATGAAGGTTTTTCCAACGCTTAGCTCACGGTTCATAGATGTAGCTGATCCGGAAAAAATAAAGGAAAATAATGGTTCCGAAAAGTTGAGTGAAATGCTACAAAATTGTCTTGGTTCCTCCTTTTACATATTTTTTCTTCATTTATCATAATATATTTTTTCAAATAAGTTCCCACTTTATCAAAAGCCTGATCCCTTCTCCTATTATCATTGATGTGCATCATCACATCAGTCCAGATGTTTTTATCGAAAAGCACAAAAACGTTAAAGTCGAACGTGATCCTAGTCTGCCTCCTGTTAAAAAAAATGCCCCATTAATGGATGGAAAGTTTCCTCATGTCTCTGTTGATACTACTTTAGAATTTATGGAAAGAAGCGGCGTTACGTTTGCTATTACATCGATTACAGCCGAAGAATCAAACTACCATCAGCCATTGGAGAAAGAAAAAGAGTACTTTCAGGCGTGCAATGATTATCAAATGAATCTTGTCAAGGAGTATCCAGATAAATTTGGCGCTTTCTTAAACTTTCCACTTAGTACAGTAGATGCTGCTATTGAAAGCATTCGTGACTTGGATACCAGATATGGCGATCTTCCTGTGGATGGTTTCCTTTTACCTGCTGAATTCAAAGGTCTCTTTCTCGGTGGCGATCACTTTATTCCTATTTACGAAGAGTTAAACAAGCGAGATAATGTAGTTATTTTCACCCATCCAACAACTAGAGAGCATACACTAAAGGGACAGTCAAGTACGATCCATCCTTGCGTTCTTGAATTCATGATCATGACTGCGCGCACCATTACAACACTTTTCTTGAACAACGTATTTAAACGGTTTCCTAACATTAAATGGATCTTTCCCCATTTCGGTGGTTGCTTTCCATATATAGCTCATAGATTTGAAATGTATGGCTCCTGTGACGATATGTTTGAAGAATTGTGGAAGTACAAGAGCGTTTATTTTGATGCTGCTGGATCTCTTTCAAGTTCGCAATGGGAAGGTACACGTATAAAGCCTGAACAACTCTTAGCCGGTAGTGATGCTCCTTACCAGCACTTTCCTTACAAAAATACCGATAGATGGATGTCTGAGTACAATATTGACATTGTACGCAACATGCATAACGTTTGCTACGAGAACGCTTTTAACCTTTTCCCAAGATTAAAGGCAAAGTTTGAAAGTAATTTACCTAATATGCCAAATTTTGGCAAATAAATAATAAAAAATGATGCCGATATTCATGTTTTCGAAAATGACCAATGTTTGATTTTGTCTTTTACTTGTCTTTTATTTGTTGAAAATTGTTGATATGGCTCATTCCATTGTAATGAGTAATATCTATGATAGCCTTTGATTAAGATTTTACGATCAGCCTTATTAATCTTTATTTTTTATCTTCGGGGGTATCCTCCAGTGGAGTTACGATTGTTTGTAAGGAACAAGTGATAGAGAGCCTGGGTATCAGGCTTCTGGCTATGTGTCATGCAAACGTGAACTACTGGTCGATCAGAAGTTGCATTGTAGTAAGTAAGTCGAATATTTTCGCCTGCTATGATTTGAACAAGCTCGCCCTAAACAAAAGTATCGGTTAGACTTTAAGCAGGATCGAGATTTATAACACTTACATTATCAACATTTCTTATTTCTATAAACTGTGAATCTATGGCAATGATATAAGGCCAATGATAAACAATATGATTAGGTGAACCTTCCCACTCGCAAAGTGTTGGTAGCCTGTGTTTAATATGAATTTAGTAGTTATCGAGTGTGATGTGTGCGTGTTTTAAGCACTTACTTTGCTGGGCCATGAACAACTAAAGAGCCGTTCCTATTGTTTACACAAAAAGCGAATTTGCTATAGCAAAGTAAGAAACGATCATGGACACGATACATTGCTAAAGGCTTCAAAGATTCGGTATGGCGAGTAACAAAATTGAATTGTGGATCTTCCGAATCTGGTATATCACGACCAGAATGCAAATTCTCAGGGTCGATAATCTCAAACCCGCGTTCACACACAACATTCAACTTGGTTTTTAAGAAATGAATGTTGGTTGCATCAGCACCAACATAAAACTCCTACGATAAATAAGTAATGAATGGTAAATACTAAACATAATACTTGCTTGCTTGTTTTCTTTGTTTACCTTATACTTTTTAAACCATTTCAGGTATTCTGGTCTTGTGCTGAATAGGGACGTACTCCGTGTTAGTAGCTTCTCATTTTTTGGGTTGCTTAAATCACAAATGGGTTCCAATGCAGTAAAAACACTAGCAGTGTTTTTCTTCTTTTTAAATACAAGCATGTCACGATTATTACAGTAACCAATCTGGAAGAAGCCTACATTCTGTGCTATTTCGACTTCAAGCTTATCGATGGCTTTTGTATTGGTATTTGAGCAGAGCATATCCAATGGGTATGCACGTAGCGCTTTCTCTATTCAAACATAAGCATTAGGATGACTAATGCATGTATGTAAGTCAATTGTAGATAAATTACCTGTCAAGACTATCAGAATGTGGTGTTTCTCCATGACTGCCAATTGGATAACTGTTTCTGTTTGTATGATGCGGCGGACAGAAGAGTCTTGGTCCTCTGTTTTAAAAAAGACACCATTATCGGTACCGATAGCGATTTTCCTCTCGCCTTGACTGGTAATGAAAGGCACAGAACAGTGAATACGAGCAGCAGTGGTTGCTGGGCCAAAGTAGCGAAAGTTAATATCATCCAGTGGACGTAGTTCAAAGACATCCGAATCACCAAGTCTCTTTCGAAGTGAAGTTTTTGCGTCTTCGATGGCTTTTACCCAAACCTGTTTTTCTTCAGGTGAGCTACAATAGAATGGAAATAAGCCATCCTTTTGACCAAGATGCTGAAGAGCAATTGTTGCACTGCCTCCAGGGAATGAATAGTTTGTTGCTGTTCCAGATAATTGTTGTTTTATACCAGCAGAGCTATTCTGGATAGTGAGAAGATGTAGTGGTATTGGTCTTCTCCACAACCGATACTCTTCGCTAGTGCTTGTTTTGCGCATCTTTGTCATTATAACCATATGATCAAATATAAATACATAAATATCATGTTTATCGGCTGCCTCGGTTGTATTGCGACGCTTAAGGATGCCACGGTGATAAAGTGTGCGAGTCATGTCACCCAGTTGTAGATCAACCAATTCTCCCTGTTTAAATGTGATGGCATCTCGTATGGCCAAGATGCTCAGCTGTCTTTTCACAGGAGCCGTTGCATTGTCTGCCTTTTTGGCAACTTGGCGAATCATATCGTAGCAGCGAGTCAGGTAAGTGTAGTCTGGATGATCTTCGGGTGTTTTCTTCAAAAGCGTGCTAATTAAAAGTGGATATCGCTGCATACGTGTTACGGGACAAAGTAAGTAATTCCAAAAAGGCAGTCTGTTTGTGCGGCTATGGTTTGCGATATCCTTGACAAACTTTTCGAATTCAGGGTTATTCTTTATCTCAGTTTCTGCGATATATTTAGCCAAAGGTGCATGGGGACTGTATGTGACGAAAGGCTTTTCAAAGAAAGCAATATGTTGTACTAATATATCTCCAATCATTGGTACACATTGTCGGTCGTATCGATAATGAAGATCCAACAGATCCTTGAATAAATCTCGCGATATAACAATGAGCTCTTCATAATTATTAAACACAATCTGGAGAAATTCCTGGCGTCTCGTTTTTTCAATAGCATTCGACCCGTTTAATCCATCAACAATAACCTCTTTCAACACAGTCAGATCGGATAAGAACTTTTCTTCAGAGTAAATGATTTCGTTGATAATCTCTTGCCTGGCAATTTCCTTCTTGTCTGTTGCTTTCAATAAACTCTCATCCACTCGAGAGGACCACGCAACATTAGGCACCAACTAGATGATCGCGGTGTTAAATATGCATATGCATTATTATTGTATAAACAAACTTACCAGTCCATCCTGCACAGGGCCCTTGATTGATGTTTCACGAGATACGCCATTATCTGTCTGGACAAATGTCACTTTTGGCTTAGTAACGGTCCTTTTTTTCATTACGACTACTTGTTTACCTTGTAATCTGAGCCCAAATCAAGATTAAGATTGGGGCAAAGAGGCGAGTAGCATCCCCCCTTTCCTGGCACACACGAATAGCTGTAGCACCTTGTCATTGGGGTAAACACTCCACTTGGTAAAGCGCCATCAGAGGCATCCTCTTCCACAAAGTACGTGTCTTCAGAGTTGTACATGATTTTAGAGATGAGCGAGCGCTGTGAGTATTGAGTTGGCGAAAAGACAGGTGGGTCCGTGTGCATTAAGCTATTTGCAATGCCAACGTAGTATTCGTCTTTAAATCGATCCTTGAACAGTGCTTTTATGATAGTCTATCATAAAACAAAAGTAACAATGAATAGGCTGCCGATTATTTTACCTTTTCCTCTTGATTTGTCTATACCATTTCGTCTTACCACTGCTTCAGAGCCTGTAAATGACTCATTGTATTCACTGGCACACCATAATTCTCTGACATTTTCCAAGGCCTTGACACTTTTTATAAATGCTTGGGAAGTAAGTGAAAGCAACGCGTATTCTGGTTCTTGCTTTACTGGTTCAGCCACTACTTTCTCCACGGAGGGCTGACGGCGGATTTCCAATGACTGAACGGGTGGATCCTGGACAGGCTGATAGCGGTCAAAATAGCCGTCTCCCTGCTCTTCTTCACTGTCAGTGTCGGGTGATACAGGAACAAACGGCAGTTCGCCGTCGGTTGATGCTGCATTCTCGGGTAAAAAGTCGTATCGTGGTCTTTCAATGGTCATGATCATGGTTGACCGTAAGCTAGAATGGTTTCTTTTATGCTTTGAAGTGGTAGCTTGCGTTGGGGTTGCTTGCAGTGGAAGTTGGGCAGTTGCCATGGTATTTAGCGAGAGTTGAGTGGTGCTATCGGTATCATGAGTGTACATAGGCCGGTACGAGCGGTTGATATAGTTTTGGGAATGGTCGGGATAAGGTCGAGAATAAGCGTTGGAAGGCGTAGGAAATGGATAGGTTTCAATGTTGTTTTCTGGAAAGTAATACTTCTCTTCGTATTGCTCTGTTCGAGGCGGTAATGGCGGAGGTGGTGGTAAAGGATGCTGCTGTTCCTGCTGATAATAGTCGTGGTAACCAGACTGTGTTCATTTTAACAATACAATTCTTCTAGATGGACTTTTTCCATGCACAAGAATGCTACTTACATTTGATTGACTTAGACTTGCAAGCAATTCATCCATCTCATTTTGACCAAGAGCATCGTAGGCATTCGCCATTTGCAAACAAATATAAAAATAAGAAGAAAAAAAAAAAAACAAAGCGAAGAGAGGGAGAATATTATATACGAGGCCTCGTGACGCATGCTACAAACAGTATTTCCTATTTTAGAGTCATTCAATGCCAACGAACGATGATGGCAAGACACTTTTACACCAGAGTAATGACAAGTTATTTGTATAAAAAAACACGCTTAGAGAAGAGCGTCTCATCAATATAATCTGATTTTGGTTTTAAAAGTGGATGCATATCGTTCAAGTCAAGTAATAATAATATTTATTCACTTGTTTAAAAGGTGTTGATTCATTTCTGCAAAGAATTGAAGCTGTGCCTGGTATCTTTTAACTTGTTCTGCCAAAGGGCCATCCTTGTCTTCTTCGTCAGGCGTTCTTTGTCTTTTACAACCGCTTTGGGACGATGATGCTTCCACTTGTTGTTGTTCCTGTTGCTGCTTTACTTCGTTTTTCAACACTTGTTGAGGTAAGGGGTCGACTTGTCCTCTTGTTTCGTCTTCGAGAAGTCTCATTCGCTTACTCCTTGGTTCCGAAGGATTGCGAAGAGCGTGGACTTGGCTTTCCAATAAATCAATCAGGTTATTTTTCTTACTGTGCTTTTTACCGACGGATTTGACTTTTCTTTGTAACTCGTCGATTGCATAAACCATGTCGTGTCTGCTGGAATAGGAGGCATAGATTTCCTCAGTGCCGCCGTCGCTGTCGCTGTCGTAGGCACAGCTATAAATGGATTTGCCTCTTGTTTTGTCCTCGTCAACTTTCACTCGCTTAGTCCTTGGTTCCGAAGGGTTGAGAAGAGCGTGGACTTGACTTTTCAATTCATCAATCAAGTCATCTTTCTCACCAAGCTGCTTACCAAGGGATTTGACTTTGCTTTGTAAATCGTCGATTGCATAAACCATGTCGTGTCTACTAGAATAGGTGGCATAGATTTCCTCAGTGCCGCCGTCGCTGTCGCTGTCGTAGGCACAGCCATAACTGAACTCGCTTTTACGTGCTCTCTTGTTTTTTACAAAGTTTTTCAATTGGCTGACCAAGTCTTGGAGTGGTTTTTCTAATATTTACGAATAAGAAAAAAAAAAAAACATCACAATGGCCTGACTTACCCTTCTCTTGAGTACTGAGATATTCTCCTTCATCTTCCAACATTTTAATAAAGAGAGTCTTGTTATTACATTTATAATACCATTGAAGCGGTATCTTCATGTTGGTAGCGCCACCGAATCCATCATGTAATAGTCTAGCGATGCTATGACAGGCATCCTTATTACCTTGGCCAGCAGCTTTTAGATACCATTCCATCGCGTCCAAGCTACTCTCATCTGTGCCCCTTCCATATTCACACAATAAGCCAATTGTATATTGCGCGTCAGCGTGGTTTTTTTTTGCAGCATCCTCGTAAAAACCAAAGGCCATATTGTAATTCTTTTTATTAAACAAGTCTTCAGCAGTTTGAAAATAAACTTGTGGATCTATGTTTTCGTCTTCATCTGCAAGTCATTCAATAGTGTTAAAGTTATCATTTTGATATTGATTATTTCAGCTTTTACCTGATGATAATGATGATTTTGATGATTGTGACATTTTTCCCAAAAGAAAGGCACGCAAAAAGTAGTTCCGAGTTGTTGTCATTTTTTATTTTTATTTCAAGTCTGTGATACCAACGCGTTAGCTTTGAACTCCATTTTAATATCAATTCCGAAAGTACACCGAAGCTACAAAAGATGATGTGTTTATTAAATAATAGATTTAAACCCTGTATTTAAACTCTTTTTCTTTTTCTTATCGGGTTATATACCACGCTTTTTATATCTGAAGAAGTGCAAGTAATTCTATCTTTTAAGTTTAGTCAAATAAATAAAGTTCGGCTTATTACATAGAAAAAGCTAAAAAACATTACACGACAGTGGTTAGATCAACAAAACAAAACACAGCTGAAACG
>VCJG01003146.1:2636-15203 GCA_024140375.1 Backusella westeae | reverse complement strand
CCTTTCGATATAATTTTCCAAGAATAACTTGAGATGCTGAATCGCCCGCTTCAGCTGCTTTGGTATACCAATAAAGTGCCACACCATAATCTATGTCAGTAGCCAATCCCTTTAGGTAGAAGTAGGCTAAAGATTTCTGGGCAGTAATTTTTCCACCTTGGGCAGACTCCTTGTACCATTTAAAGGCTTGTCGATAGTTAAACTTGATGTCCGTGTGCTTCTGATAGAGAAAACCGAGATTGTACTGTGCATCCCTATTTCCTTGCTCAGATGCCAATTTATAGTACTCAAAAGCCCATCTGATGCACTTCTTGACACCATAACCATGTTGATAGAGAAAGGCTAGGTTTAACTGGACAATTGGATCTTCTTGATTGCATGATTGATAATGATTAAATCGAACAGTGTAATAGTCAATTGCACCGTTCAATATAGCATGGCTCTGTGCTACTCTGTATTCATTCAACTCTCTGATACCATTGTCTTTCTTGAACTCATTGGAGGCCCATTTATCTTCTTCTGAGTTTATTTGGCCACGGCAGTGAATTTTGATGACCCCTTGATAAAGGTTGTGGATTCTGATTAAAGCTTTCTTGTAACCTTGAATAGCGGCCTTTGTGTACCATTTATAGGCATCGGGAAAATGTTTTGAAGTTCCATTTCCAAGTGCATAAAGATCTCCCAACCTGAACTGAGCCTCCATGTTTCCTTGTTCTGCAGAACGGCGGATACATTTAAAGGCCATATGATGATTTTCTTCAACAAAAGTAGCGTTAAGATAAGCTTTCCCCAAAGTTAACTGAGCTGCTGCATCTCCTTTACTTGCTCTTGAAACAATATCAGGTGGAACGCTGACTCTTCCATCTACTAAGACGATCGTTAGTTGGTGTCATTTTGCTAGAAGAGCAGGGATATTCAAGGTTAAAAAAAATAATAATATTCACACTCTCGTTTATGGTTGCTCATTTTTTTATCCGAAAGAGAAAAGGAAAGTAAAAAAGAGTTTACACCGAGCCTCATCATTTATTTTGTTCAACAGTGGCTTTTCGTGATGCCGTATCTCCGTAATGATTGGCTTAACGTATCATTTTAGAGTTTTAGTTAGTAACATACCTTTTCCTTTTAAACTCTGTTCTGAAAGATTCAACTGCTAATGATACTGGGCTTGCAGCCGCATTGTTAAAAAGTGAAGGAATAAATATATAATGTTTTATAAGATCGGCCTCAAAAAGAAAAGGGCATATAGTTATAATATCTACATATTAGAGAAAATGTAATTTTCTGTAGGAGAGGTTGGATTAAAGAGCTCGATGCAAGGTCAAAGCTACAAATCTTAATCAACGAGATAGTCAGTATCAACAACGGATGATACATAAATTAACAGATACACACACTATCAGTGATTTCACCGCTGATTTTTAGCTTGAAAAATATGGCAATGGCCAGGAAATACGATTTGACAGCAAAACGCCTTTGGTATTTACTGATCGCACTTCCCACTCATGGTTGCATGAATACCATTCCCTTTAGTAATTGAATTACAAAATAAAAACCGAACAACCAATGACTCTTTCAACTTTTTCCTCCGTCTCTTTATTTCCACACTATATTATCAGCATGATAACCCTTGTTCAACGCTTTTTGGTAAAAAGCACAAGTAGCAATAAAATTGCTATTGTGAAAGTTGAAGGTGATGTTGATCATTATTTAATAATAAGCAACTGAAATCTAAGAGGGCATTATTAGGATCCTCTATTCTGCCAACTGTATCATACATTCTTCATAGCATCATTTCTAAATTAAAACCCAATCTCGTTAAAACCATTAAAGATTTCTGATCTCGAGCTTTTCAAATATGTATAACAAAATGATTCGAATTGTTGCTTTTATAAAATGTGGCACTGGTCATGTTGATCAAAAATCATTTTTTGTTTAGACTGTTGTTGAACAAATCGCTTGTCCTTATTTTCATCAACTTGTTGTAACCCATTATGGTAATAATTGTATATCATCATATATCTGTTGATCCCCATGTTTTGTACATTTATTTTTGATTGTTTTATCTGTGAATTATCGGTTTCTATAAAATAACAAATATCCTTTTATTTGCTAGTAACTAAAAAGATGAAATTTGAACACACATAAAAGTTTTTTGAATAACTTTTTCTCACAATAATTATAATATTAAAAGGTTGTATACATTTTATATTAAAAACTTGTTTAGCACCTACTACTATATTACTGATTGGATACAAGATAAAAAATGAGATCACTCCGATCATTTTATTTCCATCTGATGATGAATTTGACAGTTCAATAATAATAAGACATATTTTTCATTTTTTTTAAAAAAAAACAGAGATGGATACCTCTATTTCACATAGCCTTCTAATGATGTTCCACACAGTTTTTTGGTGTAGTTTTACTTTCTACCAAAAAGAACATTCTATTCACTAAGTAAGAAAGAAAGTAAAAAAGAAGCATCAGAAACAGGGGAAGTGTTTCTTTATAAGGAGTAAATAAATAAAAGTAAATATATATATAATATAATACTCCAAAGTTGGTTCTTGTTTCTGCTATTGACGAGCACAAGCTGGATGTATAAATAAATCAATTGATCTCAATTGCTCTCCACTGAGTTTAAAATAACTTTTTTTTCCCTTTATAACTTTGTCCCTTTTATTTTGAGGGACAAAATAACCTTCCTTTTCCCTCTTTCCCTTCATTCTCACTCTCTTTATTTATAAACATATCACCTTCCTTTACCCTCTCTTTCCTTCTTCTCTTTCGCTTACTCGCCCCTTCTCTTCTTCTCTCTATCTCTCTCTTTTAATAATAAAAAATGGATATCGACAATATTGATTATTATTTTGATTCTATTGATAGTTTCTATGCTGGTATGACGATCAAAATAGTTAAAAATAGCCATTTTATATTTTAACCAACTTTGTTATTATTATAATAATAGAACTAGATGACATGTTGAAACGCCCATGCTCTAATGAGCAACAGGCACAAGACTTGATCACTCAATATATTCGTTTCTTAACAAAGTACAACCAAGGTAAACAAGAGAGACACTCAAGAAGAAGAAAACACTAACCACTTTAATAAAAATAAAAAAAAAGAATTCCTCACTTCACATCAAGAACTAGCCAAAGTGTCATATAAACTCATCGACTCCAAAGTATTTCTCGATCACAGCACATTTCTTCTTGGTCATATTCTTCATGCACACGCCCTTAACGAAGCATCGCAGCCCCTGATTGCTTATTCCTTGTTGTACTATGCGGGGAAGGACGAACCTACATGGTCAGAGTTTATATTGTTTCAATCCATTAAGGCAAAGCGAAATCGATTGTTTTGCAAAATCATCGGCGAGATCAAAGAGGGCGGGTTTGATGATATGAAGGTGTTGGGTGTTTCTTTTTCCTTGTTGTTTGAAATGTGTAAATTATTTAAGTTAGCAGAGCAAGATCAAGGTAAATATATAAAGTGAAATTCATATACTTGTTATTCACACTTTCTTTATATAGAATTACTGGATGCCAGGTTATTTCATTATTTCTTGGATCTTGTAGAAGCAACACGTGGAGATGCAGATGAATCCTTTAATTACGATGTGATTCGCTTTATTACAGTCTTGAATGAACAGTTTCTCATGTCAAATAGCGAGAATATTCTCACAAAAGTGTTACTGGAGCGTAGAGCAGATACTTTTTGCGCAAACTTAATATTCATGCTAAACAGATCCTCGGGTGAGGCATGCAACCAATTATTAATATTGAAATCACTTTACTGCATCTTTACAAAGCATGGGCTCTACGAGTACTTTTATACAAACGATCTCTATGTCTTGCTTGATATCATTTTACGTGAATTATGTAATTTAGGCGATACAAAAGAAGCACAGACAGTAAGTAGTAGTCAAACCTAACAATGATAATAGTGTAGAGATACTAAAATAACAACGATTCTAGTTGAGAGAGGCGTATCTTCGAGTGTTAGAACCATTATTAGAAAATACCCAGCTACGAGAACAGCCTTATAAACAAGACGAGATCTATCGTACATTAAACCAATTGATCAATCCTGTTATGAAGAGAAGAGTGCGCTCCACCACCAAACGCATTGTAGGTCGTATCATCGAGACAAATGGTTATTTATCGGATTCTTCTTCTTCTGGACCAAACACGCCGGATTCGTTAAGACCATTGGATTCTACTACTTTTTGTAAATAATAATAATAATAATAAAACCCTTTTTTTCAATTTTTTTCTATTTATATTTCAAAAGTTTAAAAATAAAACATTTTTCTTTTTCTTTTCATTCTATTTTTATTAACTACCAAAAATGAAAAAGAGCTCATTATTAAGTCAAGGACTGATTGGATTGTCTTGGTCGATTTTATTATTTTTTTTGGCTTCCTACTTGATTACAGAGTCTTGGACTTGGGGTTATCGCGGCAAATGGACAAACCTCAACACTTATATTCCTGTAAGAAGAACAAAACGTGCTGATATCATTACAATAACTTACAAAGTATAAATAGAAAAAGGAAAGAGTGTTTAGTGAGCAAGAACTAGCCAAATACGATGGAAATGACCTCTCCTTGCCACTCTACTTGGCCATTGAGTAAGTGTTTGTCTTCCTGCAAAAAAAAGGGACCTTTTATTAAACGAAAAACGCGTTCTTATTATTATAGTGGCGATGTATATGATGTATCAGAGGGACGCGGCTGGTACGGAAAGGTAAATTAGATGATTGCATTATTGTTATTATTATAATCACCAAGTTGACCATTTGGCGATATTGAAAGGGAGGAAGCTATCATCATTTTGCTGGTAAAGATGCTGCTAGAGCTTACGTAACTGGATGCTTTGAGGATCATTTAACACATGATATGAGAGGTTTAACTTACGATCAAATCAAGGTAAGCATAAAGGATAGTCAAGTATGCAGGTAACAAACAATCAATGGTGATGATAGGGTATTGAGCATTGGAAAAAGTTTTACGAAAACCACCATAAATACTACAAGATTGGAACTGTTGTCCATGATCCCATTCCAGAGGATGCACCTATTCCTGAGCCTTGCAAGAAGGCCGTTGCCCAAAAACCCAAAAATCAATAAAATGTATATTTGTTGACTTTATATGTAAATTGGAACAAACATGATGGCGTATATATATTTGTTTAGACGGTTTTTGTTTGTTTGCTATTAAATGCATGGCTTTATATATAAAGAAGGGCTTTCTAATTATAATTAGTGCTATGACCGAGAGCTCATTCAAATGGACACACAACTTGAACCATTATTATTCAAACTAGATCGAGTAAATATTACAATCATCACTGACAAAGGCAAAAGCATTAAACATAAACGAATAGGGCGCAAGAGTAATGTCGAAACTGCTAGTGCTGTTGAGCTTTAAATCGAGGCAACTCGGACAGTTAATAGCCCAATTGGAAATGATACAACAAGCACTTGCACAAATTGAAAATGGAACAAAAAGTGTTGAATTGGGCTTAAACACAGTAGATTTAAAAATCACCAAAGAGGCTGAATATGCTCTAGACTGTGGACTTGAATTGGCTAGAAACGTGCTTAAAACAAGGGGAAATGCCAAACCCAGCCGGATACCACAGAGAATAACAAGGAGACGCTACTAAAAGAGGGGATGCTCGTTTGTTGTCGTAAAAGATGGTCTTTTTGCAAGTAAAAAACCCTTTTTTAGAAATAAAATCATTTCAAGGAGGGGCGAGTGTGTGTTTTGATTATATTTGGCAGCCTTGTACCTCCCCACACTTTGTGTGATGATTTTATTTTTTTATATTTTATCTTTTTTTTTTCTTCTTTTGTTTTCTCTCTCTCTTTATATAATTATTATTAAAAAAGCAAAAACTTATCTATTCTCTCTTTTTTTTATTCGTTTTTCTCGGCGCTTTTTCTTTCTAGATCAACACAAAAGACGATAACAAAGATAATTTACATTCCTTTATTATGCCTACCGAAACGAAAAGTGCCAGAACAAACAATATCAAAGCAGCTAGTTCTTTACGAAAATCATGTTCCGATATTACATCATTACCAAGTAATAAGAAATACATGTCTTCTGTAAAGAGGCGATCACTTGGTTCAATAAAATCACAACACTCTACCACGACCAATTCTTCATCAACTACAACTCAGGTGAATTAATGATGATAAATTATCTATTTCTTGTGATATTTACTATTATTATTATTATTAGAAAAACCCACCAGCAATATGGCGATCCCCAGGTCATTGTGAAATACCTGATATTTTAGGAAATGCCTATTTAGCACCCTTTACAATACCAACAATTTCAAAGTTGCAGAAAATGAAAAAAGAACAACAAGATACAGGTCCAAAAAGAGTAAGCTTCAAATACATAAAAGACACTTATATACATATATACAGTTATTTATAATACAATTTAGCCTCCATGGGTACCAGTTGGTTCAAATTGGACACCAGGTCCTCTCCCACCTATCATAAAATTGGAAGAAAGCACATTTGAAAAACGTTTAAAAAAAGTCATTCCAAAAATACAATTGGTTTCTCTACCAAAAACAAGATATGTCGGCTCCAAAGAGATTGGAACAGGGTAATGGGTTCATTTATAAATAGAGTACAATGACTCATCGCATTATATATAGTGTCAATGGTTCAGTTGTTCAAGTCATGGTAAAAAGCAACCCTTCCAATTCATCAAGACTCGCATTAAAACGATGTAAACTCGATCATGACCGAGAATATCGAGCCGCCATTGTGCGAGAGCTTCGTATCATGTCGACGGGGCATTACAACCTGATTAAGTTGAAGGAGGCTTCTATATTTAAAAATGAGGTTTGGATTGCCATGGATTTGATGCGCTGTAGTGTCTTTGCAATCCTTTGCTCAAGAGCTCTGCCCGAGGAATTGGCCATTTATATTGGAAAAGAGGTAAAAGAATACAGCTAATATCTTGACTTATTTTCTCACGATATAATTCTTTAGACATTGAGTGCTCTTATATTTTTACATAGTAAAGGGTTTATACATCGAGACATAAAATGTGAAAACCTACTTATTGGTCCAAATGGTGAAATTAAATTAGGTACAGAAGGGATGTTTAGAATAGCAAATAAGAGAAACTCACATGAACATATTATTATTTTCAGCTGATTTTGGACTAGCCACAAGCACAAAGCATACAAATAGAGAAAGACTGGGTACCGCAAAGGTAAAAAGAGAGAGCTGTGTTTATAAATATAGAAGCATTCTGATAAAATCAATCCAACTCCTCCTTTACTCCTAACTCATAGTGGATGGCACCTGAGGTGATTAAAGAAATCCCATATAATGAAAAGGTAGATTTATGGAGTTTAGGCATCACATTTATTGAAATGATGGACCGTGTTCCTCCACATTACAATCTAAAAGACGATGAGGAAGTGTTTGAAAAGATCATGGAAGATACAAGCCCTACATTCACGTATTCTTACCCGACCATCTATTGTACGGGTCTAGTGGCTTGGTTGCTTGAGGAAGAGCCTGAAAATAGACCCAGTGCAAAGGATGTCATGACTGTAAGTAGCCAATGGATGTCCTCCTCCCTTTATTGATTAATAACAATGTATATTTTTAGGAACTTGATTTACATCTCGATCAAGGCTTATTAAAAAGCTGTACTCCTCAGGAATTGGCTCATTTTGTAACAAAGACCTTAAAGGCACACAACATTTAATGATACACATATAAATAATTATATAAATAAAATATATACATATATAAAAAGTAAAGAGAGAATACTAATACATGTTTTAACTATGTATTCTCTCTCTCACACACACGCCCATCCTTTATTAATATTTATCGTGATTACAATCTCCTAAGTGTCTTCTTCTTCTTGGCTGCCTTTGATGAAGACGCCGAATTGTTGACCTTTAATTTCTTCACCGGAGGTGCCTGTTCCTCATTCTTACTATCCTCTTCACCAGTCCTCTTGGTATTCACTTGACTTCCCTCCTTTTGGTTCTCTTGATCCTCGTTTTTACATAGCGCCAGGTAATCTGCCTTTCCAGAGGTGGCCTGGATTGATGTGTAGAGCTTTGCTCGGTTGGCATAGTCGTCATAGGCCTCCAGCAATAGTTTGCCGGCTTCTTCATTCAGTGCAGATTCAGGATTAGGTACAATTAAAAGACATTTAATTGTCTACAACATTGTGTTACATTCTCTTCTTTTATATATTAAAACACACACACACACACGTTACCAGTAAAATATGTTCGATACCGAGCTCAGGTTTCCAGTCTTTTTTTAAGGTGTTGACACAAATCTCGCCTAATGAAGAGACATTGGGATGAAATATCTTTGTAATGAAGTAGCCCTTGGGCGGTGTGTCGGGAAAACTCTCATCCAAAACCAGTCGAATTTTGAAATAGCCTCCTTCATAAGGTGTTCCATCTATAGGACGGTTTGTTTAGTAAAGGCGTATCTCTCTCTCTTCTCTTTCTCTTACCCGGGCCTCTAATCCAAGCAATGATCTCTGATAGATCTTGATCGTTAATGACAAGTTGAATATCTTCAGGTGGGTTTTCTTTTAAGCCTTGGAGTTCCTTGACAATTTTTTTAACAGCCTTTGAGGAAAGAGAGGACATACGAATTGGATATATAAAGTGAAGATAGAAAAAACGCCAACATTTATTTTTTTTTAATGTTTATTCGCATTCCGCGAAAAAAAAAAACTGGTCCTTCTTTTTTTTTGGAAAAAAGAAACGCGTGGACATCATTAATACTTGGATGGATCGAAGGGAACATGTGACTGTATTCTCTCGCTCTTTTTAAATGGAACGAATGTATTTTTTTATGACATGAAAGCAAACATATAACAAAATGTATGCAACAGTGAGGAGTAGTCTCAATGATGATATTAACTTCAATTAGAATCATCATAAAAGCATGAATGGAGTTTTTCAAATAACGAGTTTAACTTTATTCATTGCGCAATATTCTATTTTCAGATATTCAATTAAGGTTTTGTGTATGTAATTCAGGATTCGATTTGATCAAATTATTCTGCAAAATTTTATTTATAATTCATATTTGGCACGCTCACACCCATAGCCAAGAGCTGCTTTGAAATAACCTCGAGCCATTTCTTCGTCTTGAATTACACCTTGTCCATGTTTGTGCATCAGTCCCAAGTAGTAGTAAGCTTCTCCACATATGTCTGTATTATCTATCATGCGATACACGAGTTTTTTTTTATTCTCATTCGAATCCAAACCAAGCTGGTAGTGTACATATGGCAGCTTTACATCCATGGATGTATTGTGGGTGCTTTTTTGAAACGAATCAAAAGCTTCCTTGTAGTCAACCTGAACATCTTTTCCATAGTAGTACATCAAACCCAATCGATGACAACATGCTAGCATGTTATTATCCGCTAGCTTCTTATAATACTCGAAAGCCTTTTGGTAACTTTGTTTCACACCGTCACCAAATTCGTAGAGGAGGCCCATACCAATATGTATCTGTGCCCTGATCTTAAATTTGGTATAAACTTCCAAGTCTTCATCAAGTCTTTTTTCTAAGCGCGTATACCATTCCAGTGCCTTGTCAAAGTTTTGCATCTCGCAATGTATATGATATAACATGGCGATAGGTCCCACGTAGTCAAGATCAATCTTCACCAAGCTGTCAAGATCAATCTTCACCAAGCTGTCAAAGCATTTTTCACCTTGCTCAATATTCTTCTCGACACCATATCCACAGTGATACATCATTCCCAGTTGAAACAAAGCGTCAGCGTGGTTGCTATCGGCGAGTTTCTTTAGATGCTTGAATGCCTTCGTGTAGTTTTTTTCTATGACGATATGCTGGCTGGATTTTCCTTGGTTCCTGTCCTTAAAAGTAACATAATCATCTTCTGTTTTTGGTACACCATAAAGAAAATGCATTCCTAACGCATACAAGTGTTCTTCATCCATCTGACGCATGATTTCTTCATCTTGTTCGATCACATTTAAAATAGCATTTTTTTCACTAGAACTTAAAATATCAGATTGTAAGAATAAAAATCTATGATCTCTACGGAAAGGAATATTAGTGTATTTCTTTGATAGCCACTCCCATGCCTTGCTGATATCTTTGTTTGTGCCATGACCAAAAACGTAAAGAGCGCCTAGTCGGCTGTTTATATCTCTATAATCATCATAATCGTAGTCGTCATTTAAACGGAAATACCCACAAGATGCTATCGACAAGTTTTGAAACAGCCTCTTAAAGAAGAAATCCTCGTATGGTTTGTGTTCGTACATCGTAGAAAGTCTTGGTCTTATGGTATCGTATCCTTGAAGGTATGCTTTTGTATACCATCTAAGAGCCTCGAGTACATTCTTCTCTACAATTTTCCCTTCTTCGTACAATTCTCCAAGTTGGCATTGATATTCTGGCTTTCCTTGTTCTGCTGCACTTGTATAATACTCGACTGCCTTTTTGGAATCAACCTCCACACCTTTTCCGTAGTGATATGCGACACCTAATCTGTAGAGTGCATCATCATTTTTCTGTTGACTCGCCTGCTCGTATTGTTGAATAGCTTTACTGTCATCTTGAAAAACTCCTTGGCCTTTTTCGTATAATAAACCGAGATGGTACAAAGCTTCTTGATGTGAACTTTTAGCAGCCATCGAATACCATTTGTGTGCTTCATCATAATTTGGCTCCGAGACACTATGCTCATAAGCAAATCCAACCTTAAACTGTACGTCTGCATCACCATGCTCAGCAACATGTTTATATAATAAGAGAGAATCCTGGTATTCTTGTGATGAAAGTTCTGTATCTTCATTTGAGTTTAGCCCAGTGCCCAAAGAAAGACTCAAGATTTTGCATGCCTTTGCATGACCCATATCGGCAGCCTTCTTGTAAAAATGATAAGATTTTAGGTAATCAAGATGAACACCGTTCCCATACTGGTAGAGTCGGCCAAGTCGATAACAAGCATCCTCGTGTTCTTTTTCAGTTGCCTTTTGATACATGTGTGCAGCCATTGTATAATCTTGATCAACACCTCTCCCCTCTTCGTACAAAGTACCGAGCCTAAAGCAAGCATCTGTCACACCAATCTCTGAAGCAAGACTAAACCATTTAAAAGTCTTTTGATAGTTGCTATCTCCTTCGTACATGACTCCCAGTTGATATTGTAGCCCAGTGAATCCTTCTTCTGTAGCTTTTTCCAGCATACTGATTCTAGTTTCTCTATTGAGTGATATTATTAGATTTTTAATAATACCAATTTCAAGATGATATATGTCGTATGATCTTTCAATCTTCAATTCCTGGCCTGCATACTCATTGCCCATGGAGAATGCCTTTGTAAACAAGTGATATGCTTTTAGTAGATCTTGAGCAACGCCGTATCCATTTGCATATATACTTCCAAGCCTATAGGTAGCATCAGCATTCCCTTGGAGAGAGGCTTTGTTGTAGTATCCAATTGCGGTAACCATATTGCTTTCAAAATGCTTTCCATATTCATGCATAATTCCAAGGCGATAGTCTGCTCTGGAATCACCGTTGTCTGAAGCAGCCAAGTACCAATCTATTGCGCTGGCAGGATTTACATCGACATTATATTTTTTATTGGAATGGACACCATTTTCGTACCAGAAGCCGATATTATAGTGCAAATCATCTAGTCCTCTCTTCGTGACCTCGATAAACATGTTCAATATTTTTGAATAGTTTATCCCCTTAAACCAATCAGATAGATCTAGTCCTACTGGCGTTTCAAAAAACTCTTTGAAATTGTCATATCCTCTATCTCTTCTTTGTTTAAACAAGTTGAACATTTTAATGTAGTTTCTGTCACTATCATCTTCGTCTTGGTATATTCCAGCCAATTTTTGTTGAGCGTCCCTGTCCCCTGAATCAGCTGCCATAGTATAATATACATTCGATTTTGACAAGTCATAATATTTTTTGTGTTCAGACTCGTATTCTTCTCCCAGTTTCCTTTGAGCTTCACCGATACCATTATCTGCAGCAATTTTCAATAGTGCCAAACCTCTTTTCGCGTTTTGTTCTATTTGATAATCACCGTTCAAATATATATTGCCAATTTCACAGCACGCTTGGGGATTTTGCTGGTGTGCTGACTTCAAGATCCATTTTACAGCCTCTTCTTCATCTTCATGTATACCTCTGCCTTTGAGTCTTAGCGTACCTAAGTAGTATTGACCATCGCTATTTCCTTGATCGGCAGCCCACATAAACCATTTACTTGCCTCGAGTGGATCTTGACGAACACCAAGTCCTTTGTTATACATAACACCAACGTTACATTGCGCTTGGGCATCTTTTTCTTTGGCGAGTGTTTTGTACCATATGGCTGCCTTATAATAATCTTGCTCAATTGAGTCACCCTTTTTGTACAGATCAGCAATCATGAGTTGTGCACCCTTGTGTTTGGCATTTGCAGCATTCTTGATCCATTTCACACCAGTTTCCAGGTCTTGAGTAAAATCGCTGTCACCATTCAAGTATTTGAGTCCA
>VCJG01003138.1:54443-68642 GCA_024140375.1 Backusella westeae | reverse complement strand
TTTTTTTTGAAAAAAAAAAAAAAGTCAAGTAATGTTGCTATGGTTTTATTTTTACTAATCTGATGTGTATTGAGCCCTTAAAAGGACTTCGCCACTTCCAGATGGATATAAGGGTAGCCATAACTCTGCAGTTTCTCCATTTGGTGAATCTAATTTGATTAAATCCCAGATATTAAATCTTGTTTGACCAAGGTCAACTGATGCCTGGATCTTGTTGTAGTCCTTGACTTTTATATCGAATACCAAAGGATCATTCTCGACTTTATATATAAACCCCTCATTCCTACATAAATATATCGATAAAGATTATTATAATTGCGCCTTAACATATTATTTGTGTGAATATTTACCATTCAGGAGTTAAAGTCTTTGCAGTATATTTTGACTTGAAGACCTGTGATTTGCCAACCTTAACACGAACATATGGATCCGAAGTACCACTCTTGTCTACGCCACGCAGGCCTCTTGCTTCGATAAATGTAAATTGTACCTTGCCAGGTCTTCCAGTTGCATTTGTGATGTTACCTATATCTTCCATTTGTGATGGAGCAATTGAGACTGAATCGTCAACACTATAACGTGATGCACTTTCAAAGGATTGGCTGCCTGATCTCTCGGGTACTGCTGGACCACTTGAGGAAGTTTCAGTTGACATTGTTCGTAGTCTTTGAGAGCTTGCTGTTGAGGACATAGTGGGTGAACGTGGAAGTGGTGCTGAAGCTTCCACGGCACCTAGATTGCTGTGTGCATAGGTGCGGCTCGATGTTAACACAGATGTTTGTGTCTTTCTACTGGTGAGCAATTGAGGGTGCCATATAAACTCAGCTTGTACACTTCCAGATACTCCAGCAACACCATCTAATGGGATATCAACTCTACGAGCCATAAAACTTTCAACAGAATCACCACGTAATGTAATTCCTCCAGAACCTATATATTATGTGAATAATTAATGATCTCTTTTATTCTCTACCACAAAGTTATTTACCGATAGGATCATCTCCATGTACTTGATTCCAATCAAATACCTCGATTCTGATACTTGCAGTGACTCTCGATTGCTAAAAAACTTAATTGTTGATATCGGTTTTTTCTTTTTTGAATAAAAAAAAGAAAAGGTCTACTTACAATATTCACAGTAAACTTTTCATTTGTCCATTTTGGATTAAGGGTCTTCTTTATAACATCACTCCTGTGGACCTTTTCTCCGTTCACATTAAAGATAACATAAGGATCACTTGTACCTAGAAAACAAGCGGTTAATATAATATACTTGTAAAAAAATGAATGTCTCATTTACCTGACTTATCTGCGGCCTTCAAGTCCTTAGCACCGAGAAGTTTGCAAGTAAGGACACCTTGGTCTATTAAAACAAAACAGTGAATTAAACCCATCTATACATATATGTACACCCGTTTTATAACCAACTTACTGTCCAAGCTCTCATCAGGATTGAGAACGTAATTATCAAGAGGTTCATAATCAACACTAAGACAAATTTTTCCAGGACCATCTGTTCCCATCAATTTAAGCCAAACACCTTGATCATTCTCGAAAGTTACACCACCCATGCGGTTACGTTTCATGATTCTACGAAGGATTGAAGTTCCAGAATCAATCAAATGACCCAGCTTAATGGAGTCTTTCTCATCTGCGTGCGCTGGTTTGATTTCAATTGCGATACGTGAAAAATCGGTTTCTTTGATAAATGCAGTCACCTGTTCATTAAACTTGAGACTTTGACCACGAAGTTTGGCAGTCTTGTATAACGGATACACGGCATCCACAATTACTTGGCAGTAAGCGTAATTTGAGTGAGCGAGCTGCACTTCATGAATCTTCATTCTTAATACACCAGTGGGATAGGATAGGAGATCGACATGATTATCAGGTGCATACTTAATATAGGTACCTACTAAAGACTTAAGTGGAGGTACGCTATCAGGCTTGTCTGCTTTTGCTGATGGTGATGAAGAGGTGTTACTCTCTGGATTAATGACGGTATCTTCAAGAGATTCTTTACTTTCTTGGCTATCTCTCTTTTTGGGTAAAGCAAGTATAGGCAAGAACTCTGCAGAATAATGGAGTTCACCCTTTGAGGTACGCTTGTCATTTGAATGCAGCTTTACATTTCTATTTATGCAAGAAAGAAAATTAAATGGATCAGCCAATAGAAATCGAAATAGTACCTGCTTTTTATTTTACCTGTCAAGCTTAGGTTGGTTAGGCTCAAACCAAAGATCAGGGTTCACACTTTGATCACCAACACGTTGAACAATAAGGTCCGCGGATTTAAATTCGGCTATACCAAGTGATTTATCCTTTGACTTTTCATTCCAATCCATTACTTCCAGAACAAAGTTTTCCTTTAGTGAGTGGACAGGTATATACATGGTCTCGCCCCATTCAGGGGAGAGGTCATTATCTTTTACTTCGGTGCGACCTCTAATCTGGTGTCCGGATAATACACGTACATAAGGATCACTCTTTCCACCAGTGATGTTTTCAACATTACGAAGATCTTTGGCTCCCCAGAAAGTGAATCGAACAATACCGATCGGTGGTTCTATGTTGTATAAAAAGAAAAAGGCTTAGTACGCAGGTCCGTATCCATTTTCATTTTCATATACTTTACTATCGAAACCATTAGCGCTCACAACATTGTTCAAACCAGCCATGGTCATGGGTTTCCATTCTGCATTAAATCGAATTTGACCAAACTTTTCATCACCATTCATGATATCCCACCATCCTTCATTTTCAGACTGCAAACGAGAAATATCGTGCAGATAAGATGTAAATGTACCAAGTAATTTATCGTTGGCGTTCTTGCCACCATCCTTGACCTCGATTCGGACAAATGTATCCGATTTGTCTAAAATCACTGTCTCACATGATTCATCATACTTGGGTTCAGCGCTTTCATTAACGACCTTTGTTTTCTTCTTTTCAACACCGTTTATAATTACTCGGATGTAGGGGCTGATGTTACTAGATGGGAGCTGGCTGCATTCATGTATCATCAATCTCAAAATACCAGTATCTATTTTTATATATATGTAATCAACACGCTTTTATAAAATCTACATCACATGTACACCTACTTGATTCAATGGGTGGTTCAATAGTACCATCGGGTCGCTTGACAGCCTTTGAAACTGGAATATAACGTAAATCTACGCGAAGATCTGAAACTTGTTTACCATTATGAAGAAGCATGGCATCTCTATTTATCGATCATTAGCTGGTATCTTCCAAATAAAGTAAATCATAACTTACAGGCCTTCTTGATCAGAGTTGGTATCGTCATCAAAAGTCGACAAATCATAATTAGCAGTGGCCAAACGTCTCTCTTTGAATCCAGGTCTAACTGCCTTCAGTTCCATTGATAAAAGCGAGTTCAGGTTATTCAGCATCAAGTATCGCGTCTCATTCCATTTAGGTGTAAATGAGCTTTCACAAACAGATGTTCTATCCAACTCTTGCCCCTCATCCAAAAAGAAGCGAATATAACAGTTGGGTGGTTCATCTATTAAAGAAGTGTCAATGTTCTTTAAGCGACTGGCAGAATAAACCGTCACTGCCAATACACCGTTTGCAGAGCCTGTCATGATTATAGAGGATTAGTGTCTACATTCCCACAAGATGGTATATATTTACATCTACATACTTAAATCTAGATCGCCGGCCATGATCTTCTCCATATCCAATGTGAGAACATTAGGCATATACATCAAAGGGCCAAGAATGGTGTGTACTTGATCTTTAATAAATGCCTGTAAACCAGGAATCTATTGTATATATGAGTTAGTAACATAAATTGTTGCTAATATTGCAACGTACCAAATTGATATCGAAACCAAGGGAATCAGAGCCTATTGGTTTCAATGTATAATCAAATACCGGCTTTTCCAAGAAACTGGCCTCAACCAGCTTAGCAAAAGGGAATCTGCCCACAAACTTGATTCTTACTCTCACATGACCAGAAAAAGTTGGGTTTTCTATCACGACTGGAATGGTGACACCTGCGTTTCCTTTACCGGCACGTATCTTTATAATGATTTTTGGATTCACCTTATAATCAAGCTCCTTCTCGGTCGAATCGGTTGTATCACTAGGAATAAACGATACTCTCCAATCCATGCACTTGAATAATAATCATTAAGAATCCATTTTTACATAAACTAACATGTACTACTTTACCACAACATCCGGGTCGGTGTTTGAATATGTTTTGACACTTTCAATGCGAAATGGTTTGGTTCCTAGAGTAAATGTTGAAAGACGAACCGATTCCAAAAAGGAAGGCAGATAATCAGGCACATAATTATCGACGTTTTCGACAATCAATGCACTCAGCACAGGCTCAAATGTAAGCCAAAACTTTAGCATGAAATTGTTTATCCATTCAACAGACTCTTCATCATCTTCCATCTTGAATTTACTCAGTTCACGTTGGATGTCATCACGAGCATTCATACGGTATTTTCGAATGCTTGTGCGATAATACATTGCTAAAGAAGGCATTAATACTATAATACTGTAATAATAAACACGAATATATTATTTACCAATAGCAAAGCACGTTACTAAAATTGTGCCAAGACCTCCGCCAATATACGATAAAACATAAGAAAACAAAGCAGTCAAGAACAAAGCAGCAAGGTTGTGGTACCACCCACCATAAAGAAAGGAAGGCAATAATTCATCCAAGACATCATACGTCTTTTTGTCCTTGACGGGCAGTGCTATATTCTGTAAATACCAGTTTGGTACAAGCTGAGCTGGCTCCAAGTGGAAGGTGCCAGGCATGTTTGATAAAAGGTTGTCAACTACGCCTCCTTCTTCTTTCATTCGAGGAGGAGACATGTTGTCTTGTTCTCTTTCGGACAAGGATGGTGTTATGTCAGTTGTTTTTGTTGTATTACGTCGCTTTAAAACCGTGTCAGGCTCTGTGGTAGGAAGTGCGTCACTGTTTTCTTCTGCTGCAGTAGATTCAACACGTCTTGTTATCTCTTCTTGGTTGTCTTGAGGCGACGACAATGACGAATTACCAGGAAATTCGGGAGAAAAAGAGGAAGAGGGCACTTCAGGTTCCAACGTACCTATATTTGGAGTAGGTTGGTTTGTCGGTGGCACGACTTGTGCTTGATCGGTTAATTGGCTATCTTCCATTTCAGCACAAATAGGATATTGAGAAAAGGAATTAAAATAATACGCCTGACGGATAAACCTTCCAATTTTCCGTTAAAAGAACCTTCATGTTTTTTTGCATGACGTCGACTTTTTTTTTTGGGTACTTTTGATTTTATAGTTAAACTTTAAATATTACAGTAGTAATGGATGATACATTGCCTGTCTTTTTACTGACGTTACTTTATTACGAGTGCTTTATTATGCTTATTTTTGCCGTAAGGTTCGTCTCTTTCTTTTCTACCCGCTTTGTTATCAGACGTTTTCTAAAAAGGAAACAGGCGGATGCTACCCAAGGTGACACAATATTTTTTTGGGGTCGGACACATTGATGGGTTTTAATAATAATTGAGGAAATATCTCTACTTTTAACAACTGTTAAATGATGTCTATCAATATGTAAAACTATACAAATGGTATTTTGTAAAATCATACCAAATTCAATTTTTATTATCTTTTGTTTTCTCCAATACACGTAAAAACGAAATGATCGTAATGACTGACTTGATTATGAAACTAAGTTTAGGTAAATACTTGAGAAGTCCAGTTCTTTCTTTGTAAACGATACAACCGACAATTGAGGCTCGTATCTGATGTCTTCATATTCCACACGTACTCCCTTTCACTTGGAGAATAGATAGTGTTCGGATTCAATTTGAGTTGGGCATTTAAAGGAAAAGCCTTGTTTTGCTTTAGACCGTATCCTGAAAGTGGCAGAGTTTAACCGATTGGAATTATCCAGCGAATATATGGTATAATATTATCGACGGTGATGATAAAAATAATGTATATAGAAATGGGCTTCGTCCATTTTTACAGCACATTAGACCTACTCAAGGTGAACTCGAGTTTGACTGTTTACAAAATGGAATGGACGTTTTCAGCACTTTAGACAACCGTCATTCACAGATAAAGAAGTTTGTGTTACGTCGTTGCCATGGGACAGCATTCCAATATCTTGTAAACTCCAATCAGGCCAAGCACATTCAAAGTATTTCACTTATTAACACCAACATCGACTTGTTATATAGTCTTGGATCATTGGTGGCACTTTCTACCCTATTTCTGTCGAACGTTGACCTTGAACCCATTAACCTCACTGCTTATCTAAACGCCTGTCCATCCTCATGAAAGAGTTTCACATTCATTGGCTTTGATATATTTTCGCCTGATAAATCTACAACTAGCCCATCTTTAATCGAAAATCTGACCATCAAATGCAACTACTTTACCAGAGACTTAGGTGATACAATTTCGTTTTGCTTTCCTAAACTGGTTAATTTGGAACTTCGAGGTGATTTAGATCAAAACGTAGCTATAACTCCACAAAGCCCACATTTTCAGGTAGCCAAGATTGATACTGGGCTCCTCAGAAGAAATCACGGATTTTCACTCAAGCCAGAAAGTGAATATAACCCTAAGCTGTATCTATGCGCAATGGAGAATATAGCTGTTGCATCTTTTAAAACTTTACAGACGCTGCCAATGTTAACTTTTGAATATTTCAAGGAACAAAAGTTGTTTTTGTCTGATTCAGGTTACATTAATATAAATACCTGCTAATTTACCTCACTCAAGAATATAACATCGTGCTTAAAAAAGGACCTCAACGTACAAAAAAGTTGCTTTATGATAAAATGTTTAAATAAAAGTTCATATTATCAAGGAAAAGAATTTTCTCGGACTTGACACACTTGATATTCGTTTTAACATGGCTTTTCTCGTAACAACCCAAGTATATTCAAGAATACAATGCCTTTTATACTTGATCAACCATAAGATGGCCTTTTTTGCCGCTGCTCATAGCACCATCTAGTTTGTACCCTGTCATTGCGCACATGGCTCTGGCATGAAGAACACTTCCATTTGACCTGTCGAAAGTAATACTCAGCTTCTTCATTCATCACAACTATGGCTGTCATGGTAAATCAGTATATTCAGGCACTATGATAGCTGTATCTACTTACAAGAGTACATTATCAATAAATCGACAACAATATAAAAGGGACAAGGCAAAAATATATTGGCATTGCTACTGGTTGATGACTCTTTCTTATTTAGAAATACAATATCTGATACACAATCTCAAGCATGTAATTCAAAAAGTATTACTCAATAAAAGTGGTATTTGCTTCACCAATATGCATCCCTACAGCATAATAGCAACAAGGGAAAATAAGTTCATAACCTCAAACTTTTTTATAAAGCCTTTCAACTGTAGCTATTTCCATCCAATTACATTGTATTACCTCTTTCTCATTACTAATTCGTCAATAATAAATAACTTAAATATTGTACTATGAAAGAATAAAATAAAATATCGCTTTTGCGCGTAGATCCAGTATTCCATTGGTAAAATGTCTAAACAAACTCATTCTACCTTCTCGAGGAAAAAGCCTGCGTACTTATTCAGCACAATACTCAATGCATCCTCTCTGGCTCGTCCCTTCTTGAATAACTATAATAAGTGCAACTGCACACCTTTGTAATGCCCAAATCACGATTTTTTTTCACTTGTTCAAGCGGCGTTTTAAACCACAAACATGAACATGTCAAGATCGTCAGTTAATGAACCTTACTACAGAAAAAGCAATGCAAAATATGTAGTATATAATAAGACACTTCTACCAAAACTAGCTATAATAACATAATTCTAAACACATTATAGATCAGATTAAATATTTTCTCTAAAAGAGCTTTATATTTAAAATGAGGAAGAAAAAATGAAATGCCATTGTTCCATAAAGATGTATAATCGAGGGGATATATGTACACTTAAGATATGTTTAAATGACAAATGATACCAAATAAGTCAATTTACTAAAGAAGAGAGGATTATAACATGCTTTTTAAATGAAAAACGTTAATGTACCCTAGTTTTTTGATTAAAAAAAATTACGATCGCTCGATGCCAGCCAAAGGTTCGATTGCGAACAGATTTTCACTGATTAAAATTGTTAAATGACCAAAATTGGAAAAGCGTACAATATCGTCATAAAATTCTTTCAACATAAAACAAGAAACATGGTTCTTTTTTGCGCCTCTTAGTCAATTCAAGGAGAGAGAATAACGAGGATAAAAAAATAAAAAAAAGAGTCAATCTGGATCGAATTTAAGCTGCTAAAATGTTGATGATCGCAAAAAAGATGAAAGAAAAAGAAAAAAAAGAGAGAAGCAGCAAAATTCCATAAATAGAAAACACACCTTTTTTAAGCTTTATCACAAAAAAAGATATATAAACGATTGTATTGAAATACCACCCTTATACCTGGCTCTATTTTCTTTTTCTCATCTTTTCCATTGTTTAAAAATACAAAAAACCAAAAATAACAAAATAGGAAAAGCAACAATAGTAAATTTAACATCATCGAAGCTATAATTAATTTAGCAACATCAACATCAGTAGCATTTCATTGCTATCATCAAACACACGAATCCATCCCATCAATACCTATATCAATACCTATATCAATACCTATATCAACATATAAACAGCCAATAATTTAGTCAATGAGATAATGGAATCTTTGCAAACAAACGAACGTACTTCCGTTGACGGCCAGGAATACCTATTCGATGAATTGAATCAACCAGAATCCGTAAGCAGTTTTTTAGAAGAATGTTTTTTGAGTCAGTATTTACCAGTGTTTATGGCAGAAGGTTTTGATTCGATCGAATCAGTAAGTTACTCTGTGCTATGAAGAAAAAGAACAAAACCTCATCATTTTCTTCTTTTGAAGATTCTAGAAATCACCGAAGAAGATATGATTGAAATGGATATTAAACGAGGTCATAGAAGAGTAAGTGCTTTGCATATATATACTGTCTTTCATATATTTAAGCTTTATTATCATTATCATGTCAGCTTATCCAAAGAGAGATTGCTGCATACAAAGGTATACCTAGAGACCAACCACTTGTGTCTAATGTAATGGGAACAAGTAAGAGCTTATCCAATCTATTTTGAAGAATTAATTAATCATGTTTATTTAACCACAATTATTTTAGAGTTCAACAAAGAGTTTTCTTCCATTAAAATTGAGCATCCAAGAGTTTCTTATGACCACTCTATTATGACAGGCTTAACCAGCCCTATGAGTATGAGTAGCAGTGGTATTGGAGGAAGCACCACAACAAACACAACAAACACAAGTGGAAATAATAGTAGTAGTGGCAGTGGTAGTGGTAGTAGCGGTGGTGGGAGAAATAGTATACTCCATCGTTATCATATTAATAATAAAGTCGATCGCTTCCGTATTCAACAGCAACAGCAACAGCAACAACAACAACAACAAACGGATAATCGAAATGCCGCGAATCCTGGCAAATACATTAGCGAAAGTAACAATACCAACAAAAACAGTAGCAACTCATCTAATGATGACGATGATTCAGTAACAAGTGGCTTTGCACCAACGAAGCGCAAGTATCGCCACCACCCAAAGCCGGATCGAAACGCACCGATCAAACCACCTTCCGCCTACATTATGTTCTCCAATAATTATCGTAATAAGGTGACGGACCAAAACCTGAGCTTTGCAGAATTGGCAAAAGTGGTAGGAGATCAGTGGAAAAATATGAGCCATAAGGAAAAGCAATCTTATGAAAGAATGGCAATGCTTGCAAAGGACGAATACTTGGCTGCATTGGAGAGATATAGACAGACTTTGGAATATAAAAAGTATCAAGAATATCTAAAGGAATTCAAGGAAAAGCAAGCAGCATCTAATTCGTCTACGGGTAGACTGAGAAAAAAGACCAAACAGAAATATCCTGACAGGTAAAAAAAAGACCAAGAAAGTTTTAAGAAAGCTGCTAAATTATTTACGTTCTTTGTTATAGCGGGAGTTTTGCAGATTCTAGTTCCAACGGTAACAGTAATGGTAGTGGGAGTTCTGGTAGTGGATCGACGGATATCTATGGCGATCAAGAAACAGTTATTCAACGACAAAAACGAGCTTCATCCAGCGACCAAAATATCAGGAGATCCAACTATTCTCCTCCTGCTCAGCAAAATCCACGTGCAGGATACCTAAATACACACAACGCAAGTAACGGATCTAATGACTGGAATTACAGATCAAGTCAAATGATGAGAGGTATCATTCCAGTTGAATTTGTAGATACTGAACCAACGACTATTCCCATAAATTCGACCGCTTCTTCAGTCACTTCAATTGATGACATACAGGTAAATTCACCCGAGTCACCACCAAATAATGAAAAAAGTTAGGTGCTCGCCTTAATTATTTGATATGTCTATAATAACTATGCCCCTTTTTTGATTTCCTCTTTTCTTTTTTTACTTGTACTTCATACACACACACCAACAAACAACCACACTTTTAATTGTTTTCTATCTTTCATTCTATGGTTCCTTATGACTTGTTTTGGATCTCTCATTATTATTCCCTCTATGTTTTTGATTAAAAAATTACAAATTAGTGTTTTTGTTTATTAATTCGTGCATGATTGGTGGCTTGTTTTTAATCTCCATTTCATGTTGATTGCTTTGTTTGCGTGTGCCTGTTTTCACCTTCTTTTTTTCTAAAATAACAAATTAAATATATATAAAAAACCTTGTTGTAAACCTATTCTTTTTCTCCTTTTTTTTCAAGCTTTCTTTTTTTCTTTCTACTTTAACTACGTACAATGCCTCATCATCATCCCTTTCAAGAATCCTTTTGGTCGCCAACAGCGTCGATTGACACAACACCCAACTTCAAAGTTGGTTTTGACGTCCTTCACAAGAAGCTTCTTCAATCTCGCAACGAAAACAAAGTGATTGCAGACTACATCAAGAAACGCATCGCTTCGGAAAAGACATATGCAAGCACGCTCAAGCAAACAACGCCGATGGGCGTGTTTGAAAACGATGTGGGCGCCGGGCTTAAAAAATGTTTTGAGGTGGTTCGAGCAGAAAGTGAGGAGTCGAGTCAGGAGCACGCCACCCGCGCTTCCAACCTACATTCTACTGCATTGGATCCACTGCAAAAATTCTCAATACGTTATGAGCGCATTATCACACGTGCAAAAAAGCTGATGGAAGAACAGATTAATTCGTTCAACAGTGCAACAACGCAATATGAACAGTCCAAGGGAACGTACATTTCAAAGGCAAAGGGATTGCAGCTGTTGCAGCCGCTTTATGACCCAAGAAAGGAACAAAGTGAGATATTAGTGGAAGTCGGGGAATATAAGCTGACACGAGGTGAATGGATGGATTTAATAATGAATCAGATGATGGTGGAAAACAAGAACAACATCTCAGGAAAATTGCTTATAGAGTTAATACAGCAAAAATCGGATGTTGACATTACACATGCACAACAAATCATCCAATTGTTGGTTCAAAACAAGTGCATCTCTTCCGACCAAGGAGAGCAAGTGGAATTCGATTTAGAAACCAATTACACTATTAATAGTAACGATGGCAACAGAGCTAAACGGAGGGATAGCAACGAAAGCAAGACATCTTCTACTACAACTAGAAGCTTCTCGGGATTTTTGGGTCGCTGGAGCAGCAGTAACAGCAATCAAAGGGATCCAAATGAGGAAATTGAAAAGGCTTACCAGGAAATGATGGAAGCGGATAAAGCATACAGGTTAGCGGTTAAGAATGTGGAGAGATCCAGAGTGCAAACCGAGGAAGCACTTTTCATGCACTATGAAGAAATGGAGAGTTTAGAATTGGAGCGAATCCAAACAATTAAGCAAGGTAAAAATATACATACACTAATAACTATAATAATAATGTTGTATTGCTGACCTTATTTAGTATTTGTGAGTATGGCAGCATCGTTGTCAAATACCATTCCACGTTCCAAGGAGACATATGATCGTATGATGCTTTATCAGGAAACCTTAAAACCTGATAAAGATGTTCAGTACATAGTGGAACAGTATAGAACAGGTCGATTCTGTCCACGACCTATTCTGTATGAGAACTATTTTGTTGGTGCTGCTTATGGTAACGTATACACAACCTATTAATGTGTCGATCTATGTTAATTTTATATTAAAAACTTGGTTTAGAGCAAGTATTTGGTGTGCCACTAGAGGAAATTACCAAGGTACAAGAGTCACTAGTACCACCTTTAATTTCAGAAGGACTGTCGGTCATTGAATCAGGTGAGAAATATGCAAAAATAAAAGGTGTGTGATGATATATGCTTACGATATTTTAATTATCTACTCTCTCAGGCTTATCGAATCTATGTGATGAAGGTAATAATAATAGTGAAAATATGATTTATATTATTAGTATAAGGATTCGTAGTGTTAATAGTAGTGGCGGTGATGGTGATGGTGATGGTGATGGTGATGGTGTTAGTTTAGATAATAGTGTATATGGGGACAGTAGTTTATATTTTATACTTTATTACATTTACCAAACTCTTATTAAATGTTTATATATACGTTTATGTCTATATTATAGAGAAAAGTGTAGTCTGGACTACAACCTCACCATTAGATAGAGTATACTCTGCTCGAGAAGAAATGAATGGGCTCAAAGCACCAATTACTGCTCAATTTCTTCAAAGATATGATCTTTTACTTCTTACTTCTATCATCCGACTTTACTTAATGGAATTGCCCGAATGTCTATTTACATTTGAATTATATGAGCCCTATAAGCTCTTGTACGCAAATCGTAAAGTATTATAATTATATAAGAGGGAGAGGGTTCATCGTCTAATTTGAAAAAAAAAAAAAATTATTGATTTAATTTATTTCTGTCCATTTTGGACTTTGTATAAAAGTAGAAGATCAAGATAAAAATACCCGGTTGACATCTATAAGCAAACTGCTTGCGACATTACCTTCTTGTAATTACTACACAATCCATACCCTCTTTAGCCATTTTAACAAGTAAGTACTACTTTTTTTTGGAAAGATGATGATGGGATAAATTTTCTTATAAAATCAAACTATTACTATTAGGCTTGTGTTGAAACTAAAAGATGATCGCCAACTATCCGAAAAACTATCCAAGACATTTAGTCATTCACTTATCCGACCTCAAGTAGAATCCAATTTAAGCGTACACGAGCACCACCCTCAAAGGTTGATCCATGACTTGATTGATAACTTTGATATTATCTTCACAACAGAGTCTTATAAAGCCCAAGAAAATCATTCAAATAGGCCTGCTATGACAGCAAATCATATCGATACCATCATTCTACCAAAATCTGCATCTCTAGATAGTAGCAATACCACATGCACTAATGAATCTACACATAGTACAAACGAATCCTCCTCCTCATCTGTTGGTGGCTCACGTACAAGCGCAGATTCTACAAATATAGCAAATGAACGCAAGAGATCTATTCTTTCATTTATGCGCACAAGTCAATCTACACCTACAACAACAGTAGCAGGTAGTTCAGTCAAAAGACCTCCTATGCCAATGCCTAGCGCAAGTACCTTATTTGAAGATCCTGATGAATTATCCCTGTCTGAAAGATCGGCTGCGTTATCTACTCCTCCAACCATTTTATCACCATCTTTGTCGTCGGGAAGTAATAAGTCATCAATACAGCGATCTTCTTTAACTTATGAGATCGAAGAATTGGCGAGTTTAGACTCATTTTTTGAAGATGATGACTAAAATAAATAATTTTATATGATTTGCTTTTATTATCTATTAGAATGTTGTTTTAACATAAAGGGGAAATGCGAATTTAATGTATGAAAACTTTAATTCAAGATAAACTTATGCAATGTTGTAATAAAAATAACGGGCCAAAAGCATTCCTGGCATTTTTTCTCTCGTAGTGTAAATAGTATAGAATCTTTTTTTATTGACTCTGCTATTGAAAACCCAATGTTTACTAGATGATAGATAGTTTGAAAAGAGAAGCAGTAAAGTTTAAAAATAAACTGTACGAGAAATAGAATCTCATGCATCATGAGGTAATTAGGTGAAGCTCAATAGCAGTAAGCCATTTTGGAAATTGAAAACAGCTCTAATTAGGATTTTAAAAGGAAGCGATTTCTATT
>VCJG01003133.1:26097-43327 GCA_024140375.1 Backusella westeae | reverse complement strand
TACCTTTGAATTTATTAACACTCTTATGCATTTAATGCATTCATATAAACATGATTCTTCGTTTTCATTTAATTTTTGGTACCCTTTTTTTCTATTTGCATGTATTAGATATATCTTATAAACAATAACAAACAAATAATAAAATAAAATAAAAAAATAATAAACTCACTTTGCTTTTTTTGATATAAACTTTTCACAGATATTCTCGAGCGCAATCAATCCTCCATGTCTTCTTGATAGGAACTCATTGATCCATGCTATGTTACCGTTTTGTAAAATCACTCTTAAAGAAACTAAATGATTGGTCAATGCATCGGTTGAAAGGTTCCTATGTTAAGAGGTCGTTAGTTTAAATAATCCCGTTTTTTTATGTCAAAAAAAAAAAGGCCGGATAGGGAGAATAGAACTATACTATCCCCTCTTCTCCTTTTTTTTTGAATCATTTTCTCCCTTTTTTTTTGTACCTATTTCTCAATCTTTCAACATAATAGTAGGGACTATTTCGGTCTCGACGTCTACTTTCATCAGTATTCACGATCTGGCCTAAATTCGTACCGTTTTTACGGGACAGACTCTGATAAGCAACAGAATTAGAAACGGTAATTGATTCTGGTAATTTTAGTTGCTGTTGCTGTTGCTGACCGGGAAATAAACTGGAAAGAGATGTGTGTGTATTATGCTGTTGTTGCCGGGGTAATGTTTTATTATCCAAAAGTAGCCAAGCTGCAGCGCTATCATCACTTTCATTTTCGACCTTTGCCATGGCATCAAATTCAAGAATCATAGAACCGACTCTGGATCTATGGTTGCTAATAGTGGCGAGGTTTCGTCGTGAATACTTGTATGTAGCTGCACGACGATCGAGCTGTGTTGTACTTTTTGATTCTTCGGCGATTGGTGGTGGTGGTTTTTTGCTATTATTGTTACTGCCATGATTAGAAATGTTGGTTGAGCTATTCTTTTTCTTAATGACAGCAGGTGCTCTGGTTTTTTTAGTTTCAGTTATTGGTGTTGCTGGTGATGGTGATGACGACATGGCATCATCAAACTTGGTTGAAATAGATAAATGGCTTTGTGACGAATCCAGTTTTTTGCTAGTGTTGCTTGTGTTACCAGATGCAGGGAAAATCAGTCTTGACGTTTCACTGCGTTTCATTTTATTATTCTGGGATGCACTCTTTCTGTTATTATTTTGATAAAAGATGGAACTGCTTGAATTAGATGTAGGGATACTCTTCTTAATTGCTTCTGTTTTTGTATCTTTAATCTGCTGATTTTGTTGGAGTAGATAGAGTTTACGTTCAGGTGGTAACTGACGTAGTTTTTGTCGATTTGTATCCTTCATATTTAACTCGTCCTATAAAATTTATATAGTATTAAATATACATGAAAAGGTTATCCATCTACATATATTCTTACAAGTAATGTTTCAAAATTTGATTCCAATTCATTGGCCGCATTTGTTGTCACAGGCACTGATGAATCAAAATTAGTGGCCGAATTTGAACTTGTCAGTGAGCTTGCTGCTGATGTTGGGCTGCTAGCCTCATTTTCATTATTACTACTGTTGTTTCCACCAAACCAGGTAGGTAATAAATTTTTACCAAACCTACTCGTGGAAGGTGAGCTGTTAGAAGACGAAGAAGCACTCATCTTTAAATGCTGAACTGGACGAGAAGTAGCCGAAGAAGAAGAAACAGATGTAGAAAGCTTCTTCTTCTTTTTATACTTAATTGAAGAGGATGATGATACACTGGGTGAAACTGTAATCATGTATTTTTTCGGTATATCAAAAGGGTCAGAAGAAGGGGACGAGCATGACCTTTGAACTTTGGCTGCTTTGGATAAAAAGATGGTTTGCTGATAATTCATAGCCTATACTTTGTCTTTTTGTAATTTTTTATTAGATGAATAAATCTATATAAGTTAAACTCGAAATATGGTGTAATCGAATCAATTAGGGATATAGATTGGAGATAGTTTCAATAACAGTAAAAAGATTAAGAGAAGAAAGATAAGATTATATCTATTATAAAAAAAAATAAAAAAAATAAAAAAACTTCGCTTCACTTTATAAACGGGTGATAAAATAAGGAAAAAACAAGACCATGGTAGATTTTCTTGAAGTTAACACGCCTTTCCATTAAAGAACAATAAAAATCCTGATTTAAGCTTTTTTTCCCTTGTAAATGGGAAATGAGTATTCACCTTTTTGATTATTATTCGTGTAGACCTTATGTAATGTACTTCTTAGGAGTGGATAGGAGAAGTATGATCAGCCTTGTTTTCTTTTTCTTTTTCTTTCCCCCTCTCTCCTTAACTTTGTTATATTTTACTATCGAGATTTTTTTTATTCTTTTCCTTAAAGCTCTCAAACCTTTTTTCGGCTTTTTCCCTTTTCTCATTTATCCTTGTGATCTATTTATATACTTTTAATTATATAAGGTAACTGATATATATGTTTTATGTATATTTATATATACCGTTAATGATAATAATAAATATAAACAGAAGCCTCCCGCACAATGTCTCCTTGTGTTATTCACATCGGAATATGGTAAAGAAATAGAGGAGGTAAAATGTACATGAAGAGTAAATACAGATGTAATTCCGTTCAATAATTATATTGACATATATCATTCTAAAATAACTGGCTAAGGAATACGGAAACCAGTTTAATAAAATACAACTACTCTTACTCATTTAAACACATATTTCGATAAGAATTTTGGTGTATACACATAAAATGAGATCATTTTTGCTATAGCTTTTAAAAAATATCATACTAAATCAGTTACGAATACATATAACATTTAATGGTAAGTTAGCAACTTGAATATTTTTCGGATAAAAAGCAATTTTAACTGGCGTATAAAAAATAAATGTCAAAAACTAATTTTAGACTTTTCTCTGGAGTGCTTGTAAGTATCACAAGATATGAAACAGGAACAACGAATTTTTTAGCACCTAAAAAATTACTCCTGAATCGGTTATAGACTCGCTATAAGCATAGCTACCCATATCAGTTTACAGACTTCGAGAAATATATCTTATTGGATATATGGACTGTAGAATGCATTGATGTTGGTCAATGACGGGTGTGCGTTTCTCGTATTCTGTGTTTATTCAAATCGTTCAAAAATTAGAAACAGAAAGCTTTTTTTTTAGAATACGCAAGGAAGATTTCCAAAGATAAAGTTATATTCCATCATATAAACTCTGCATATTTTATCAAGTTTATTCAGAACTAGAAACGTCAGTATGCGCTTGATTGTTGTTTCAAAAAACAAGGGAATAATATTTCAAGCCGAGAGTTATAATCCAAATTTTCTTTAGGACAATCAGCGCCACCTTCTGAGACGCCTTCTTTGTATTATTATTTATTTATTTTCTTTAGTACTTCGGTACTATCCTATGTCTAGGACTATTTCCAAAAGAAAGGTGCATTATTCCATACATCAAATTTCTTTCATTTATCATATTTACATAGTTGACTGGATGGAATATTTTTTCTTTCTTTACAATGGAAGATATTCAGCTTCTAAGGAGTACCCTTAAAGAAAACCATCAACTAAATTACCTACTTAAGTAATCCTGCTGTTTTTTTTTACTGCCCTCGGGCGTACTCTCCTTTGTTTTGTACTGTTTCACCCTTGTTCATATTTTCATTGAATATATTTTGTGAGCGCATTGTATGGAATATAATTAAACATTTAAATAAACGATATATGTAAAGATCTCCTATGTCTGTAATCATAAGTCATCACCAAACCTCGAGATGATTTATCTTTGAGAAAAATCTTTTTTTTTTTCGCCCTATTGTCAGCATATATTATTATCCTGAAGATCGACCAATTTATTACCACTATTGACTTCTTGTCTTTCTCCTCCATGATCCTTTCTAATTCCAGAAAATACAATTTCGATTGGATTTTCACAAGCATAGTTCTCGAAAAAATTGAAATGATCCATTTGTAACATAGATTTTTATTTGCTTCAAATTACCAAAGGCACTCGTCCTTGATTTCTCAATTTTTTTTTCTCGTTACTATGATTATTTAATAGTTTTATAATTCTAAAAACATATATAAGACCTCCTCAGTAAGTTCATCTTTTGGAGGAGTAAGCAAAACGCCGAATTTCTTTAAAAAAAAAAGCTAAATAGAGCCTATCACATACTTGAGAAAGTACCATAAAATGGCAAATTTATTGAAGAGCAATTGCAAATAATAATATAAGGGTAAAATAATGCGAATAATTGAACTTTTGATGCATCTTTGGCCTCAGCAAATACATACTTTTTACATTGATTAAATAAATAAAAAATATCTTTGGTATTATCTGCCTTTTATTTAACTGAAAAGGAGTTGATCAAAAAAATCAAATTATTGAAGAGTGATCATCTTTATCAAGGGCATTTGTCTTATGTTTATTATTTTTGACAGAGATTTTCTCTTTCTATTATGCGGTTGTTTTATTATTATTATTTATTACTATTTACAAATGATGGTAAAAAACGAGTACTTCGCTTTCTACTTTGATTATAAAAATGAAAACACCGAAAAACGGCAGTGGATTCTAATGAACCCATATTAATTTCTATACCGTCTATTTTGATCAGTTTGTACAATTTATATTGAGAAGAAACTATTTCACCATTTCATGAAGGGTACATCTAATTGAGACATTCCCAGTTGTATATGTGGTAAATCCAACTCAATTGTTTCTAATAATGATGCATCTGTAAAATAACTATCTGGATGAAGTAAGTGTTGATCTGGGTAGATACGTTTTCCTTCTTCATTGACAGAACCGGTACTCGCGCTTTTTGTTGAAGGAGCAGTGACAACAACCTCTGGGAAAGAATTAGTGTCTTGTTTTTCAAACAAAATACTATCTAATGGCGTGATAAGAGGATGAGAAAATCGCTGTGGTGGTGCTTCAATAGTGAAAATAGTGGTGGGTGCGATGGGTGAACGTACAAGTATAAAAAATGTCGACAATAGGTCTAATAACCAACCACCAAGATTGACAAATGCTAATCAGAATGTTACCCCGATGGTTCATTCTTTTTTAAATTTTCTTGATATTTACCTAATATGATAATTGTGTCAAAGAGCTCGCAAACGTCATTATGACTGGCTATTACTAGTGATTTTGAAAATCTACATGATGATGTTGATAATCCTAGTAAAAAACAAACAAACATTACTATGTGTGAGTTTCTTTTTCGATCAAGATACTGTACCTTGTAATCGTGTTATCATAAGAACAGTCACAAGCACCCAAAGTATGATCGATATCAAACCAAATAATGACTCTGTAATTGACAGATGACGTGGAGGTAAAAAGATATCCGTTACTCTGTAATAGATATGTAAATGGAAGACGAGGATCACAGTAGATGCTATAAACGAAATGCCACCGAGCACCAAAAATATATAATCTGCAAGCCTTAGGTGCTTATCATCTGAACTCTGTAAAATATAAAGCGCTGTTGTGTTCAAAATAACAATGGCCAAACTGACCCATTGTATCAGTACCAGAATTGAAATATGAAGTATAGACTCTTTCTGAGCATGTGTCATTCTTCTATACACAAGCACAAAGAAAGAAAGAGAAAATAATGCAAAGAGAAGAAAAAGGAAAATGCAAAAAGGTACAGGTAAGTCATCTTGATTTATTTTTAATGCTGCACCCTTAAGCATTGTATCCCTTTCGTTTTTGTCTTTTTATTTTTTTTCCTACTCCTTTTAATATAATACACCTATTTTCTGTTGAAATTATTTTTATTCATTTCATTAAGACTTGATTGAAATCACTACTGTTTTATTTGTATCAAAGCTATTGTCCAAAATGACAACATCCATCCTGTTAGTTTACAACCAATTTACCTTGTATCCCTTTTATGTTGTCATTTGTTGATCAAATATACATTATCATTTTTTTTTTAATTTATTCACAAACTATTTTATATCTTTAAAATCACTACCTAATATTCCCTCTCCCTGTTTTATTATTTTAATTAAGATATTAAATGTTTTGTTTGAAGATTAATACTCTTTCTATGCCCTCCTCTTGTTTAAATTAAACGATTTTGATTATTATTATTAGGAGCGTTTTATTATGAAATGATAATCAAAGAGCATTAAGAAGTAAACAATCGTTTTGAATATAGTTAAAATTTTACTTGAAATCATCACCCCTTTAAAGTAAAGCCCCTTCGTTAATTTGAATTCTAGTCGTACTGTGTTATCTATTGTTGTCAAGTAGAGCCATATTCAAGTCATTCTCAAGTATTTTATACAAAATTTTTAAGTGTTCTATTATTGCTTTCAATGTTTTTAAAAAATGAAATAAGGAAAATAGGCGGCAATATTTAAAAAACATGTATGTAGAGATTTTCTTCATACATAAACTTGAAAAAGGAAATCAAACGCATACATGAAAAAAGAATTTGCTGATCGTTATTTTTTTAAAAGTGTTTAGAAATTAGATTCTTGCTGATTTATTTTGGATCGTAGAGTATAAGCAATCATTGAACTCCTTTTTTTATGATTTTATGATGGATTGACTTTATATTTAAAAGGATCACTGAAGTAAGAAAGAAGAAAAAGTAATATGGTTTCATTGATTTCTTAATTATTCATTGGAGTCATTCAAAAATGAAGAAAAACTATGAAAATAATAGTATTGGCACACACAAAAGTACCCCATCATCTTTACATAATGGAAAAGAAGAGTACAATAGCGTCTCATCATTTAATGGTATATAAATATTAGATTGCCCTTTTTTCTTCTTCTTGTAATTTACAACTCTATTTACTACTATTTTACTTGAAAGTAACGTCACCTACCTCTTCTGCTATTGAAATTCCAGAACCTTCGATATATAACAAATATATGACAGACGAAGAAACCGAGCTAGTGACTATTATAAACAAGGTTACCAGTGATTTAACTACTGTGAGAGAAGAACCTCAAGATACCTTTACAAAGAAGGGTCTTTATCTTTTTATGGGTGGATTCCTTTTACCGTTTCTATGGTTTATTGGATCGTTCGCTCCAAATAAATGTCATGGTGATAAACGAATGGAACGATGGAGGTTGATGAATCGAATAGCAGCACTTACTTTTGGTTTCATTGTTACCACCTCAGCCATTGTATTAGCTTGTCTTCATGTATTCTTAAAATAGTTTTATTAATGTTCAAAAATAAAAATGGATAAAAGTGATGTCTATAGTCTATTTTAATAGATATAGCCCTACATGCACTTTCTTCGAATCTTGATGTAGGTGCTCAGTGATGTTTCAACTTCCAGTGATTTTTATTTGATCATGACCATGATTGGGAGTTTATGTTTTGGTGTAATGAACAAATAATTGTCCCAAACCTGAAATCCTGTGAGCAGGTGAGCACAAAGCAAAAATTTCAAAGATATACATATATTTTTTTTTTTCTTCTGTATGAAGCAGGAGCTTTATCAATAAATACTATTAGTGTGTAGAATATACATAGATGAGCGTAAAAGAATATATATAAAAGTAAAATAAATAAATAAATAAAATGTATACATGCTATTTTAAAGCGACCAGCCCCAAGAAATTAAAAAACTAGCAACAAACAAAAACAGACATTGATTTATCAGAAATCCATAGTCATGAATCGAATCCAAACATCCACCAATGATCAAAACACCTATTGCGGGTCCAATGCATGTATAAAGAGAAGACATAATAGCTCGTAATTTCATGCGTTCATAATACGTATCCGTTACTGTGTTGACTGTTTTTGAAGTGGATAGCCACATCCATTGAAAAGAAATCCCTAAATATATACAAAATATATCAACATTTCTTTCATTTTGAACAAAAAAGAAGCTTGTATACCTAATATGAATTGTAGAGAGAGAAGTAGTATGGGTATCACTTTCAAATATGGATATATCAGGATATAAAGAATAAATACAATATGCACGCAAGTTGTGACCAAAATGAGATTCAGACGATCAAAATACTATTAATATAAACAAAAAACAAATAATGGGTGAATAAAAAAAAATAAAATAAAAAAAACCAATCCTCGGCACCATTTCATCATTTTACCTTTTCAATCAAAACAGTTGCTATCCATTCCCCCATATTATACGCCAACACTAGACATGTGATCATCGACATGGTCAATTCCAAAACATAAAAGTGATACAGTGGCAAAAATACCAATACCCAACCACGTCCTAGCCCCACACACAGCATGGAAAGACATAACATCTGCTTTTTCCATCTCTCCTCATTCTTCTTTTTCATTTTGATAACGGGAAATCCTGTCATTTCATCCTCATCCTTAGATACAAGCAGTCCTGCTAATGGATCCTTTGTTTGTAAAGTAAAGAAAAAACAAAGCGCATGACTGGGCGGTGTTGTAGGCTGTGGTGGAGGTACCGACGATCGAAACGAAAAATAACTATCTCGAGTGTCCACCATGTCCAGCTCCTCATCGACTTCCTCCGAGATATGAGACAGTGGCTGTGCAAAGAGACTATATGGTTTGTAAAGGTAGCGTTGTTGGTTTTCAGTGATTAAACTCCGTGCGTTTTTAAGTAATAGCGGCGCCTGGTCCTGACTGATATCCAACTGATCCGAGTTTGCTGTTTCAACTTGAGTAAATGCACTAACTAATAAAACAAGTGCAGACGATGTGCATGTTATGACAATAAATGGTGCGATGATGTTATCAAAGTAATAATAGTATGTGCTGAGCAAAATGAGGACAATGAATCCCATTACTTTACTTGATAAAATAAAGCTTCCTATTTGTTTTGATTAATCTTTTGTATTTTGTTTCAAGAATAAAGTCACTGTCTTTACCATAAAATAAGACTCTGAAGTCGCCCAATATCTTTATCGCTACAGCATCAAGCAAAACCTGTAAAGGTTGATAAAACAGTCCGTTCAAAACAATATAAATCAAAATCATCCACCCATCCAGTATAAACAAGGTGATATAGGAGATGGCCCCCATGATGGAAAAGAGCGCCATCACCAAGGGATAATACTCATTCTCAATCAGTTTTGTCCAGTAGGCTGTGCCTACCAAACTGAGTAGATGAACGGCTGCCGTCACACCAGCACATTCTAAAAAATCAAGCCCGGCGTTATGATAGAGGTAAAGAGGTATAAGGGGCTCGATGATAGTACTAGTATCGTAGCAGGCAAGTAAGCATTTTATCCAAAATAACATGATGAAACAACAAGTAATAAAAAAAAAGACGATGTTTAGTTTAATTATTATTTGTACATGTGATCCTCGTAAAGAGAGGGAAAGAGAAAGAGAAAAGAGAGAAAAGTTCTTCAAACAGTCTTTATCATTTTTTATTTTAAATCTCAATCTCGTTAAATCTTTTTCATCTTCCATGCATTTAAGACTATTTTTAATTTATTTGTTTCTAAAAAGGTTATTCTAGTTATTTCAATAATACTTTATTTACTTTTACGTTTTGTTTATTATTCCATAAAATCGTCATTTACCTGAGCGCTTTCTCTTTTTATAATGGTAGGAGGTTTTTTTTCTTTCTGTTCCTTTAAAAGTTAAAAGTTAAACTGAAAAAAAAAAAATTCCCAGGATAAAAGCTTAAATCTGCAACTTCATTATCCGGTGATGCTTCTCATTGGGAATTTATTTTCAAGATTAAAAAAAAAATAACAATAAAAATGGAGTGGCACTGTCATGATTTTGTTTTGAGAAGTATATAATCGGTACATTCTATTTCGAAACCGTTTCTCTTTAAGACCACGCAGGTGGTACAAGATCACTGATCTACACTTTTTTGAAAAATCATCTAAAATCAATGGAAAAAATGGTATCGATTGTTCCATTCAACCTGGCACATCCGTTTCTACAGAATTTGAAGAACGCGTTATACAATAGGTTTTCTGTCTGTCTGTCTATTCGTTCGCTTTTCGGTGTTTTGGTATCCCGTGCAGTAGACAACCAGTAGAAAGAGCATTTGAAGATAAATAACAATTATAATCATGTCCTATATAAAACAAAACTGAAAAAGCTTGCTATTTCGGAATAGGAACACCTCAGTGATTCTAAAAATCACTCATCAATTTTTTTTTTGGTTTATTCCGAGCAATCATTTGTTTATGTAATAGTGCACATCTCATTTTTACACCGCAAGAAAAAAAAACAGCATTGCTTATACTTTACAATTTAATAGTAGCAATACATTTATTAAGTATTGATTGTTTATCGTGGTTGATTTACACTAACAACCAACTGAATGGATGACATTTAATCTTTCATTATCAGCCACAAATTTCACTTAATCATCAGATCCTCTCGTTTTCAGTTTCAAATACACAAAAAAACAGGTAGATTAATAATCAGCAAAGAGTATAGACATTGATCTGTTATGGGCAGCATCACGTCCTTTTTAAATATTTTTGTACTACCTTCAACAAGATCAAAGTATGAATTTCATAAATAAGAAAAGGAAAAGATATATATATGTCGAGGAAGTTTAATTACTCGGAGACTTTATAAATAATAATAGAAAAAAAAAACATTTAAAAAAGATACATATTTTTTTTCGTTTTTATTCTTCTTGTTCAATCGCGTTTCTATCATAAAAGAATGGCAACCTATTTAGAGTTATTACCTGAAGTCAACGCTTTGCTGGAATCTATCCCACCTGAAGATCCAGACCAAGAAATTACCATCGAAACACTCCGTAACTTTCCCGATTCTGAAGTGCCTTATTCTTATGAAAGACCTGATGTTACTTCAGAGGAATTGTATGTGCTTTCACCTACTGGTATGGTACCCGTCACAATGTATCGTCCTTATGATACCATTGATAAGAAAATTCCCGCTCTGATTTACTTGCAAGTATATATACATATATATATATATATATCGCAGTTGAAACGACATGGTTTTAATACATTGATGTAGACATAGTGGTGGTTGGTGTATAAGAAAGACAAGTGCTTACCCTTTCCTTACAGCAAAGGTAATATATGTATAATATGGAAGAGAGGGGCTTTTTTTTTTGGTAACAATGAGAGAGAGACTAAACCAGATTACCACCTAGTTTGCAGGAGGTGCCAAATGTGCAGTTATTTTTGTAAAATACTCGCTTAGTCCCGAAGTTAGATTCCCCGTAGCCACAGAAGAATGCTACTCTGTGCTTCAATGGATAAGCAATCCTAATAATAGTTTCTTAAACGTTGATACCGAAAACATAGCCATTGGCGGTGATTCTGCTGGTGGTAACTTGGCTATTGCGGTTGCATGTAAAGTGTTTATTATTGATTTATGTTTTGTCCAAGTCTAAATTTATTTGTTTTCATTAGTAATGGCTAAACAAAGACAACTCGAAACCAAAATCAAACAGCTTCTTTTATTCTATCCTGTTACCGATCATGTCTTTAATACAGCAAGTTACTATGAGTTCAGCAGAGGATTCCGCTTGACTCGAAAGGTCATGGAATTTGTTTGGGAGCAATACATTCCCAAGAAAGAAGATCGTGATAACATCCTTGCCAGTCCCTTAAGAGCCACCAAGGAAGATTTGGAAGGCTTCCCCCCTACTTTTATTGTATCTGCAGAGGCAGACGTTCTTAGAGACGAGGCAGAAGTGTTTGCACGCAAGTTGATGAAAGCAAATGTACCTGTTGTTGCCCAACGCGCCTTGGGACAGATTCATGGCTTTGTGGCAGTGCCTGCTCTTGCTGTTATTCCTTCTTCTCTTGCTATTATTGACCAGGCCATCACTATTCTGCACAAGGCATTCTCATCCTAAATAAAGTTCTGAGTTTTTGTACTTATCAAGCCACCTATCTCAATAGTTATTATAAAACTCCTATCTTTTCCCTTTTTATTTTTTTGTCTCCCTAGTTTTTTTACAACAAATAGTAATGGCACACCAGCGGGGTACAATACAAAGAAAGTTGGCAAGTTTAATACAAGATTTTAAGCGCACAAGAGACACTTGGCAAGAAATAAATAGCCATACTGTAACAACTGCAAATGCCCTTACCAATGCTGTGCTTCAATCAAAGTGCGTGTTGCCATGTACCCTTTTATTGTTGACTGCTATTAAACCAACCCTTACTGCAATATAGATACGTCGACGAGCCTCAGTATTGGCATCCTCTCCTGCCGATGAACTTGCCCAACATTATTCAAAAGTATGACGCTAAAATGGCTCTCATCATCTCAAAACACCATGCAAAGCTAGAGGATCTAACCAATAAACTTGTAAGGAAAGCGGCACAAGTATTATAGTGCTATTTTACTGATGTAAACTAGGAAAAGCAATATACAAAGATGCAAAACCAACTGCGAGAACTGATGGGGTTATATCAGCAAACCAAAAAGTCGCTTGGAGAGGATTATGTAAAGCAGCAAGCGATTTATTTGACGTGTCCGTTGCAAACATATGGTAACGAATGGGAAAGCAAAGATGATTGGTTAATTTAATATATGAAGTTTAGTAAATCATATGCAGTCGATTGTAAATATGTATCAGCAAGAACTAAAGACAAAACAAGCCATCTCTTCACAAGGACTAAGCACAATTGATAACAGAGAGCAAGGCATGGTGTTGCTGTCGGCTTGGATCAACCAGCCAAGCCTGGACAGGGCAGCTTTACAAGATTGGCAAGATCTTTGTGAAACAGAGATGAGCACTCCAGAGCAGTAAACGCAGGGGAAGGGACAGTGTATAAATAAGGACATGTAGATACAAAGGAGGCGTGTATTATATATATATATATATACATATATATATAATTGTATGGAGAGGGGCCAGAAGGGGATGTAATAATAAATGTATTATACTTGGATCAAGGTATACTATATTCGTTTTAGCTCTGTGCTACCATAATAAAAATAGGGAACATTTATATATATATAATATTTTGTATTTTTTCTTTTCCTTTTCTTTATCTCTTCTTCTCCTTCCAACTACTTGTTCTTCTTCTCATCTCATTCTCTTTGTAAGACTTGGTTTATTGCACTCTTTTATAGCCAAGCTAAAAGAAACCCCTTCTACTTTCCTTTAAACAAACTGAACAGCAGCCCCCTCTCCATTCCCTTTTACTTTAGTCATCCCCCTTTTTATAATGAACACCATTGACTCTGAATTTGGCTTTGAGGAATACATTTCCACCACAAACTACATGCCCAAGCTTGAAAGTTTTGATGGTCAGCTCTATCCTTCAGGTAAAAAGTCTATTTGTGGTCAAATGACGTCAAAACTGAACATTGAATTTTAGCTTTTGGTAACTATGGCGATAATAACACTATTTTAGAAACCCAAGTAGTCATGACGCCTCTTTATGATGTCTATAACAACAACAACAACAACAACAACAACAACAATAGTAACAATGATAATAATAATCAAGGATCATCCAGTCCAGAATCCATGTCCTCCCGTCTCTCACCTCCTGTCACCACCCCTCCTACCAGCCTCACTGAAAAAATCGCTAATGTGAATAAATTGCCAGAATCATTCTTGCCAGAGTTTCATCAATATTCAAAGGAGACGTATGAAAACGGTAGCTGTCAGAAGAAACGCAGACGCAATAAGGACGACGAAGCAAACAGCAACCAGTCTGATGAAGACGAGTTGGATGCTGCCGAAGTTCGTCGTCAGATTCACATTCAATCTGAACAAAAGAGACGTGCACAGATCAAGGATGGTTTTGAGGAATTGCGTCAACATTTGCCTGGCTGTGTCAACAAGAAGATGAGTAAAGCTGCTTTATTACATCGAAGTAAGTGTCTAGTTTATCCGAGTTATGAATTGAAAATAACAACAATAAATTAGCTGTTCAGCACTTGCAACATTTGAAGAGAAATCAATCTTCGATATTGGCTGAGTTAGAACGTATCATGAATGAAAACGAGCAATTGAAAAAGTAAGTCAAGTCATCATCATCATAGTCAATGTGATTTACTCATTTTTATTATTTTAGATTCCAAGAATCTGTTTTACAAAAGCAAGCACTTGAACGAATGTATCAAATGGGCGTTTAAAAACAATCATCTTATTACTTTTTTATATTGTCATCATCATTATTGTTCTTATTTATTGTTGTTGTTGCTGTCTTTAATTATACGCTACTTTTATCAAGTAATTTATAAATATTTTCAAAAGTTTTCTGATAAATGAGACTATGATGTGCACATGAATAATATGTATGTTTATCACATCGATATTTTTAAAATTTGTTTCTGGATCCTCAAACACGAAATATGGCAGAGGAAACAGTTGGAAGTATTATTACAAAGGATCTTCATAAATGACAAAAGAAACAAAATGAGATACTTCCAAAGGTAATCTAAGTTTTTAGATTGTATTTTGGCTTAAAAAAATGAATGATGGAACAACAATTTGTATATAAAAAAATATGGCTTTGGAGAGAATTATATTTAAAAGAGGGAAACTTTATTACAGCCAAGATTTCAGAGTTAATAACAACCAGCGAACAAAAGTACAGGCTGTTTGTGCCTCTTTTGATGGCAGCGAAAGAAAAGTAGATCTGTATGTTGTCTTATGTAATTATCGTTTTATTGTTTATATCTTTTTATTCATTAAAGAAAATGATTTTTTAGCTGTTTTTTGTGCTGTTTTTTACTGATGGATTAAGTGCACCGATTTAAGAGAACTGAGTACAGAAAACTGTCATCTGTTCATTACCAACAGATAACAGGTTATCGTTTTCGTTCCAACACAACTGCTCACAGAAAACGTTTTTCGGTAAAATTGGAACAGAACACAGATTTCTGTGCTCTGTTATCTGACAACGGACAAGATTATCTGTTCAAAATTTTGAAAAAATTATTGTTCATCCACCGCATTTATTCCCCCGGGTTGAAGGTGGCCCAATACTATTTTGGCCTGATCTAACTTACGACAAGTGGTTTCCACGTCACCGACAGTTACCTTTGGTGATAGTTTGCAGTGTGAGATTAGTGACTAATAACCAAGAAATACGTTAGAAGACAAGCACTCGCTTTTGGTGATAATATTAGTTTTCACAGTAGATAACTGGAAATATAATGGTTCAAGTCTATAATTATATATGGAAAACAGACTTAACAATCATTGTCATAGATTGTAGTGAATGATCTCAAGTGCAATTAACTGTTAATAAAGCAGGACTAAAAATGATAAAATAAGTTTATGGATAATAGTTATACAATCAGTGAATTATTCGATGCAATGATGTGGTGTGCGTGGGACAAACTCTTAAACATTTTGTATGGTAAAATGTAAGGACATGATCCCAAGAAAAAGTATCCACTGCATTGCAACATCTTTAGGTTCGACGTCCACTTTATGAATAATGAGGTATACTCGATAGCTACATTCACTGTAAAATTACATAATCTGAGGTTTAGTTTATAAAAAAACCCAGCTTGAAAATAATATTTTAGGAGCAACAGTCCTCGTTGGAGTTCCAGCCACCCCCCTTTCTTTTTAGATATTAAAAAAATGGCCAGTCGTTTATTACAGTCCATTCATAAAACAAAGCATGGCTTCAATGCTTATAAAAATGTGGTATTGAAGCGAGCAGAATCGACTATTAGAGTAAGTATATTCATATACATAGTCAACAAGTATCATGCTTACTAATATATACGCTTATTTATTTACTATAGCATAATAGTAAAAATACAGAATTCCCTACCATTGTACAGGAATATTCAAAGGCATCCACCGGTCTTTGTAAAGTGACAACATTACCAAATGGCATTCGCGTAGCCTCTGAAAACACACCTGGCCATTTTAGCGCAGTGGGAGTTTATGTCGATGCAGGTAGTCGTTATGAAACAGCAAAGACGAGAGGTGTCAGTCACATTTTAGATCGATTGGCTTTCAAGGTAAAGCATGGAGACTGAAAATGAAGAGCTTCCAAAGAATTGACAAAAGTGGTATATATTAGAGCACAAACAATAGAACAGCGGATGAAATAGTAAGCGAGCTGGAGTCACTGGGTGGTAACATTATGTGTTCGTCCTCACGCGAGTCCATCATGTATCAAAGCGCCATCTTCTCGCAAGACCTTCCTCGCGTCCTCTCGCTGTTCTCTGATGTGATCTGCCACCCCACCATTACCGCGGAGGAGGTTGACGAGCAGCGCCAAACGGCACTGTATGAATTGCAAGAGATTTGGTCCAAACCCGAGATGATTTTACCAGAGATTTTACATACCGCCGCCTATCAAAACAACACGCTGGGCAATCCATTGCTCTGCCCACCCGAAAACCTGGAGAGCATGTCGCAGGAATTGATCCATGACTATCGCAAGACATGGTATCGTCCCGAGCGCATGGTGATTGCCGCTTGTGGTGCCGAGCACGACCAGGTTGTTGATCTTGCTCACCAGTATTTCGGTGAGCTGCCCAAGTCAGAGGACAACAGCTTGGATTCCGTACTCACACATCTCGAGGCATTGAAGAAGCAGCAGTCGCAGGCAGAGCAGAGCGACAAGACATCATTTGTAAAGTCATTATTCTCAAAACAACAGGAACAGACACCATTAGCATTGGCAACACAGCCTGCACACTACACTGGTGGTAATAGCTTCCTTGAGACTGGACCAGAAGCGCCGTTAACACACGTGTATGTTGCATTCGAGGGTGTTTCTATTGACGATCCTGATATTTATGCATTGACCACACTTCAGATCTTGCTTGGCGGTGGTGGATCGTTCTCTGCAGGTGGTCCTGGCAAGGGCATGTACTCTCGTCTATTCACAAACGTCTTGAACCAGCACTACTGGGTCGAGTCCTGCCAGTCATTTAATCACTGCTACACCGACTCTGGATTGTTTGGTATTGCCGGATCCTGTCGCCCAGAATACGCCAATGCACTTGTCGACGTCATTTGTAGAGAGTTGGATTTGGTTGCCCGTAATGATGTGGGTCGATTTGCTGTCAGTGATGTCGAATTGAGCCGTGCAAAGAATCAGCTCAAGAGCTCTCTTTTGATGAATTTGGAGAGCCGTATGGTACAATTGGAGGATTTGGGTAGACAGGTACAGGTACATGGCAAGAAGACCGGTATCGATGAGATGCTTGCTCATATTGATAAGGTCGATGCTGACGAATTGAGAAGAGTCGCTGCCCGTGTCGTGCGTGGTGCTGTCAGTGTCTCCAGTGGCGGCTCTGGTAAAGCTACTGTCGTTGTGCAGGGTCAACTTCAGG
>VCJG01003125.1:2524-15068 GCA_024140375.1 Backusella westeae | reverse complement strand
ATTTTTTTTTTTTTTTTTTTTTTAGTTTAATGATTGAAAATGGTTTTTGCTTGTTCGTGTAGATTAATTATTGCTTTCCTTAATAAAATATCGTATTATTTTTATATTTATATTTTATCAAAATTGAATATGCTAGCTAGAAAGATATAGGGAAGAAAGGTAAATATAAGCAATGAAAATGAAGCGTGGCTCTGAGAGCATGTGCCACATTGGATGTCGACGTGAAATCAACACCTATTGTATTAGGCACGACATGATATCATTACTAGGGAAATCTACACAAGACAACAAGGAACCGTACACACTGCAGACATATTAGCGAAAATGAATTAAAAATACGATATAAAAGTCTTGTTTATTTTATGTAAAAATATTGAATATTTAACAATTGTTATTATTACTTTTACTTTTCTTTGATCTCTGGGCTCGTAAGTTATAAGAAGAGTTTGCCAAATAGGATAATGAGAGAGAGAGGAGGATGGTTTTACCGTTTGACTTTGCTATGGCAGCCGTCTTGACTTTGATGGCTGTTTTCTTCACAACGTTTTTCAACTGTAGAACAATACTTAAAATTGACGAAAAAGATCCAATGCCTTGCAAGTTGCTGGGGAGATTGATGGATGCAAGTTCGATCATTCTGTATATTTGGGAATATTTTAAATCCATTTTGAAGGCTGTCATTTTATTTCCCTCCAACAGAATGCTGCCAACGACGGGATTGGGGACTCTCATCTTGACTAGAGTGTTCAGCATCCAGCACATTTCCTTACCGATTTTCACAAAATCGGATTCGACTTGATTACCACTTGAATTTGAAGGTGGCTTTATTTCGGAAACCCCAACATCATACCGGTCTTGGCGATGTGATACAAAGACTATGAAATCAGGTTTAACCTGATTCAAGGGATCAAGTTGGCCGTTAGCCCTATATATTAATGCAGTTAATACTTGTGCAGCTTTATCCAAATCTAATATATATTAGTATAAATAGAGTTTACCATTGATATGATAGCAAAGGGTCTGATTGAAATACTCTATTGTATATTGCTGATATAATGTTGTGTGCAAAGAAGTCTTCCAGTTTCATGTCTGGTTTGCGGTTTGAAAAATTCATGGTCCTAGCAGGTATATTAGTATTTGTGGTCAGAAAGGTTATTATATTCAAATAAAAATGACATACAAGCTATGTAAAATGTTTGCAGCCAAGATTTCGGTCTTATTATTATTATTATGTATGGCTTGTTGAAGAAAGGGTATGGTAATTTCTTGAATCTTGTACCAGTCATCGATATCTGTGCACTTCTATAAAATCCAATATTATTTAGTTAATAAAGATGTATCTAGACATATAAATTTATATTTAAATATTACCTGTTAGAGCTCATTTGTCCACAGTGGTATATTTGCGCTGATTTCTGCTTTTCCTTCATTGCAGTTTTCTATTTATTATGAATTTTTACAGCAAACATAAATCAGACAAGTATTTTGGGCTGAGTTTATTCGACACCTCTCTGAACTGGATGAGCGCTTCGGTGACATTGAAACCACCTGCTGTCCACTCTTCTTCACAGGCATCTTACACTATCCCTGTTAGTGCTGTCGGTGGGAATGGAAAACTATTCAAGTTCGTAATCTAGAATTCTGCCAGTGTGATAGTCTGCCGTTATATGTGATAGCTGACTATCTTGTGTATACTACTTTTATATTATAGAGAATAATCAATAAATATACTGCAAGAATTTTTACTACCATACCTGTTTTGACGATCCAGCTCTTCATAATCCTCATCAGTCTTGTTTGCGATTTTTCTTGCTCTCTTTTTCCAAGCTCTGTTTGAAAATCGTCAATGTATTCGATTGTGCTGTAAGTTGGCTCTTTCTTGCTGAGCTTCTTTTTTACGTGTTCGCAAAATAGCCCGAATTCTTCTAGCAAACTTGAGACTTTGTCTTTTATTTTTAGGGACTTGGTCGACACGCTCTCCAAGTTTTTCGCATCGATTTATCATTAATTTGATTCTCAATTTCTAGCAAGACTGGAGGGAGGAGATCCGAGGACTTTGCCTCCACGACACTATTTACGACAAATATTTAATTTCGTTAGAAATTAAATTAGAGTGGCGTCGTTCAAAAAAAATAAAGGTATAACATGAGCATGATATTGTTCTTACCTTTTGCAAAGAGCAAAAACGATGTGAATTTTTATACGGTGGACTCTCTTCTCTCTACTTCCTTTCATAAAGCCATTTTCATTGTTGTAACAAATAAAAGAGCTGCACCATGAAGAATGATGATTAACTATTGATAATAATTAAGAATAAAACTAAGTATAACCATGAGTGTGTATTACCAAAGATAACTTACCATATTTTGAGATAACTGGTATCATTTTGACGGAAAGTAAAGAGGTAAGTTTTTTGTAGATCATAGTTTGAGGGAAAGAAAGAAAGTGAAAGAGAGGAGAGATAAATAAAAACAATTTCCTCCGTCTTTTATTTATTTACCTTGCATAATCAAAATGAAACACGTAATCCTTTTTTTTTTTTCTTTTGATAAATAAATATGGATGTAACAATCAAACGCAAAACTCTAATAAAAAAATTGAAAAAGTGTTGGGTCTAAAGTTGTTGCACCATACTCCATATATGTTACCATTAAATGAAGAAAAACTTTCTATATAATTTATTAAAAGGCATGGTGGTCTATTTTCAGGTTATAATGATGCAAGCTTCATATTTTAAAAGCATCATATATTTAATTTTATTTAGTGAAAGTAAACATAAATGAATACTAATAATAGAATACTAATAATAATAGTGGTATTTCTCTAACATGTAAGAATAAGCGTTTTCTTTTTCTTTTCTTTTTGCGTTTAGGCCCATTTCCCGAGCAAGGACATGAGACCAGCGCCAATATACATGGAGAGAAAGCTAAATATTTTTCGAAAATTAGAGTAGTTATGAAACTCGTCATTATGACTTATTTCGATGCTCATCAAGGAAACGTAAGCGTTATAAAGAAGAATGCCAGCTGAGAGAGAATCAAGAATAGCCTGAGAGAGCACAGATGAATAGGAGTTAGGATTGAAGGAAGCGTGAATACCAAGGCCAATAGCAACACCAATGGGTGTCATGATAATATAGAGAGAGCCCATTAAGGCAGGTTTATACCATTTTTCGTATGATAAGCTGTTTAAGCGAGTGCCTAAAGCCACTCCTTCAAAGAACTATACAATTAAATATGAGATCAGTCAGTAAATTGAGCCTAGATTTTTCTAAGAAAAAAAAAATAATTACCTGATGAAAAACCAAAGCGATAAGGAGAGTAATAAATTCATCATTCGAAGTAGTAGATAAAGTGATTCCAATAAGAACAGAATGCATCACAATACCAAGTTCAAGAATGTAGGTACCAATATGTTTCACATGTTCATCTTCTTCCAATAAAGCACTATGGCAATGTCCACCATGCTCCAAAACTTGACCATTTTTGTTTTGAGAAAGCGTCTTTTCATCGATTTCATGACCAGCATCACCGAGTTCACATTTAATAGCTTCCTGCTTTTTCTTGTTCAAATTCTTTAAATGGGTAACAGTAGCAATTTCTAAGAGCTGAAGGGCGAAGGAAGCAATCATACAAAACACACCAGCAAATGCACCATAAGAAAGCCAACCCTCCGTCAAACAAGGGCTGCTAAAGTTCTCAAGAGCATCTGGAAGCATATGAACGAATGCAGTGGCAAGAATCACACCAGTTCCAACTATGAATAGCACGGTTACTCATGAAAATGTTTTATAAACAAGTTTTTAATATTATTAATTACTTACAGAATTTTCCAAAAGTCAAAATCCAATCGCGAATATCACCCTGTTTATAGGGAGAGATTCGGTGCAATATCATAGGCACAAAAACACCTAATGCGCTGGTTACAAGAATAATAAATAGTGCACCAACTCGAAGACCCATATTATAGCCTTCAATTGGTTGAGACGAGCATTCATCTGTATCTGCATCAGCATCTGAGTCAACAACTATTATTCTTTAGTTTAGTTTTTATATATAAGGTTTTCGTTTTACTCCTAGGTATCTTACCTTCTTGTGCAGCTACACCATAAATGCATAGTAATAAAGAGACATAAAAGGAAGGTATTTGAAGTGCTTTGACCATATTGATTTTATAAAAAAAGAGAAGGGGAGAACTTGTATATTTCTTTATTTATTCAATTTAACTTGAACAAGAATAGATTGAATAGAAGACGAGGAAAACAAAACAAAGCTTATTTATATATGTTTATAATTTATATAAAAAAAGATATAAATAAATTCATCAATGACAAACACAAAGGGCGATTCCTCTTGTTGTGAATCATAGAGATCAGAGACAATATAGCAGCCAATAAAATCAAAAAATTTCTGCTCAAAAAGTCACGTATTGCCTTTAAAGAGTATAAAAATTTCTGTCTGACATATAAAAAAACCAGGTTCCTGATTTTATTTTTTAATAAAGTCATTATATAAAAACAAAAATATATATCGCTTCTCGGAACTTATAATGGATCCCACGATGTTGGTTGTCTAATTTATTTCTAATCCAAAAAAATTTTAGCAAAAATTTTTATCACAAAAATAAAAGTAAAGAAAAGAAAAAGAAAAGCGCCACGATAAGCAAATGACTGTATATCTAAAGACATGGTTTTCATAAAAAGGAAATATAAGCATATTAAGAGATATGGTAAATTATCTGTTAACTATCCAAAGGTATGATAAATCATTGGTATATGCTATTAATGAAGCCTCGGATTAATCCAACAGAAATTTTATATGTCGCCCTTATCCAGCTGAAGGGAAATGATTCGTGTTCAAACTCACTGATTTTTTTGTATTGATGCTAATTTATAATTGGACATTCTTCATATGGCCTTCTATCATTACGTTTTATGTATAAGTAAAAGATTTGTGTGGTTTTAAATAAAAAGGAACAATATTTCTAAAAAGAAGCTGCTATTCCTTCAGGGACAAAAAAAGAGAAAGAGAAAGAGAAAAAATATTTCAGTGAGTGGTGATATCCCAAATTAAATAAGTTGATGTGATTGGATATAAAGCCGATAACAAGAGTTTTAGTGAATACATAACTAATATGCTGTTACTCATTATAAAGCTTCAGCCAATAGATTTATATCGATTCCTATTCTTATTAATGCCATAGCATTACTTTTTCATATATCTGTATTACAAAAACTTTGCTATTATCTAATTAAGCAAGGATGAATGAAGAAGAAGAAAAAAGGAGAAAAGAAGAACGGTAACAGAGAGTCAAATAGAATATCTACAGTAGTCCTCGGATAAAAGACTTCTTTTAGGTGCGTAAAGAGTCACTATCTCCTTACATAACAGATAGTGATCAGTGATAATAGCACATATATAAACTTACGATACTTGATTCATTTAATATTAAAAGTAATAACAATGAATAGAGAAATGCTGGAACTCTTCTCTTTGTATTTACTATATTGATATCCAGAAAGTCATGATTTCTGCTGTGTCCCTGTTAAATGTAAACCAAGATTCTTTTTTTTTTTTTTCTGTTCATGTTTTTGATTTTTTTTAATAGTGCCTCCATTTTTTAATGATTTCAAAATTAAAAAGTCAGTACATCAGTTTATTTTTATTGAAAAGGTGCAATAATACTTTGTTGTCAGATAATTACTTTTTATGTAATTATAAATAAAAGAATGAAAAAAATAGGTTTGTATTAGTAATGAACTAAAAGAAAAGAACGAAAGAGTATGTAATAAATGGATATATATGTAACAATAAAATGAAAAAAAAAATGATGAAGAACTATTATAAAATGCCTGAATCTTTTAAATGGTTTTGTATAATGGTATCTTTGATAACAGTAAATACATGCTCAATCTAGTAAAATAAACTTAGTATTTTGTTTGTGATTGTAACTAAAATACTCACATTAGACGTATCAGTAGCTTGAGTTAAGCTATAAAAAAAGTTGATTAGAAAAATGAGTAACAGATATAACAGTAGTAGTAGCAGCAGCAATACGGAAACTTACTGTGGATAAATATTTAATTTCGCGCGATTGGTCTGACTAAAACGCCAAAGAATGTATTTGACTGCCTTGTTGAGATCAGTACCACCTCCATAATCAGGGAAAAAGCGTTCCATTGGCACCTTTTTAATCTTTTGTCGGAACAAGTCAATTTTGTTCATAAAAAGAATGATTGTTGTTCTGGAAAACCATCGACTGTTTATTACTGATTCAAAAAGTACTAAGCTTTCTAGCATCCGATTCTATTTTATACACAACTAAGTAATATGTATCAGACTACTATTATGATGAATTACCTGTCTAGATTCTTCAAGCAAAACTTGATCATATTCCGATAATGATGCACAAAAAATGATGGATTTGACAGATTCAAAACAATGAATCCATTTTTTGCGTTCAGATCTTTGACCTCCTACATCGAACATACTTTTTATGATAGTGGTATTATTATCATTATTACTATTATTGTTATGGTTATATAAAGTAACTTACTGTATACTAATCTCTTTAATGTTAAATCGCGTTTCAGCAATACCAGTAGTTTTAGAACGTGCTCTAAGAACATCTTGTACAATCGGTTTATAGTTCGGCTGGCATAGCCTTTCAGCATTTTCAAAAAAACTTTAAATATATCATTAATATACAACAATAAACCGATCGATTTCAACTTACTAAGGTGCAGAGTCCATAAGATAAAACTCGCTTCCTTTTTTATCCAATAAGTCACCCACAATAGGATCTTTCCAAATAGAAAGAATGGCAGTTGCCAAGGTGGGTTCGATATAACTGTTTTGATTTAATCGATAGTCTGCAATCCACGACGCTTCGGTGGCCAACTTTTCACTTTGAAGCTCATAACCAAACTGGTTCATAGCTGTGATAATAGCCTGGATCGACTGTAATAAATTGCGATGGATCGTCACTTTCCAATTCAGTAATTCTTCGTCGCTATAACCATTTTGGTGTATGATTTTCATTTGTTTAAAAATGGTGGATTTCCCAGATTCTCCGCTACCTAATAATACATGATGAATAAAAAGGAGCAACACAATGTTATTATTTATTTTATATGCTATTATCTATAGCTGATATCCAACCTAAAAGTAGAATCTTGAATTCTCCTTCAAGTTTTTTACTTTCTTCCACAATCGTACGATCGATAGAATGACTATGATTCCGTTCGTTTCGCTCATCACTTGATAAACAAGTTCCCATAATGTTTTAACAGTAAAACGAATGAATAATAATAATCAAAGAAAAAGAAAGAAAAAGAAAAGGAGAAACAAAACAAACAATATATATAAAAGAAAAAAAAATAGGGAGGGAAAGAAGGATTAAAAGCAATACTTTTTTTATTATAATAATAATTTATTATTTGTTTGAAAGGGGATAAAGTAAAAGGAGAAAACCATAAACAAAAATTACTTTGCCTCTTTTGACTTTTCAACGTAATCAGCCCAACTGCCAATGTAGTTTTCAAGACTATAGAATAATATGAGTTACAGCATCATTGCGAATAGTAGTAAACAGTCAACTTACTCTGAATAGCCCAACTGGGCAAGCATATCAGCGGCCTTTGTGCTTCTCACACCTCCCAAGCAATAAAGAATCACTCTGGAATCCTTTTCAGGTTTATCAAACCCAAATTGCTTTTGGAATTCACCGTCAGAGAGTGACCAAGCATTCGAAAATTGGCTCTAAAATAGTAATAAGGAGACTTGGATTTATAATAATAATAATAATAATAATAGTAATAAACGGTCTATTTATTTACCAATGGCACATTTTTGGAAGTAGGAATTGCCCCTTGCGCAACCTCTTTTTGCTCACGCACATCAATTAAATGATAGCCCTATGATGTGTAGATGAATATCTATATTTGCGCTGCACATGAACCGCCACCAATCGCCTACATACTACCTACCTTGCCATCCTTTTTAATCGTGTTTTGAATGTCATTATAGTCAACCACTTTGAATACGGAAGAGCTGCTATAGTGGCGTAATAATAGGGAAGCTCTATGGTTACTGACAACTCCTTTATTTACGTGAAATACGTATGGGCGAGCAATAGCGCGTACTACCGGTCGGTTAACAGACATGCGTACAGCTTGTAAGGCTGTTTGTTGTAACACTCTACGTGATGCCATTTTGTTGACTTTTTTTATTATAAGATGAGTAACCGAAAACAAAAAGAAATAAAATAGTATTATATAATGTGTATTTCATATCACTTAATAATAAAAGCTGGGGTGACGACTGTTTTACCAAAAAAGGAAATATCACTATTTTTTTCTCACTGTTTTGAAAGGAGATTTCCAACCCCGTTTGATCAGCGATGATGTTGGGAAGGAACTCTTTTTATTATTATTTACGATCTTCAATATTTTATTTAGTTTTTAGGAATTTGAAATAAAACAGTTCTTGTTCACGTTAGTTTTAGTTTGAGGTTTGGTCCTTTATCGTAGCTCCATAACTCTGCTTCCAACACCGGTACCTTTATCACCAATCAATACAACTAGACTGTTCTTATCGACCTTTACAGTCTTTCGCTATTTGGAGTAAAGTTTATCTTTAAACCTCTTGTTGGTCAAGGTAGCATTCTTTTCTTGATTGATTCGCCTTTTTGACTGATATAAGTGTTGAAGAATGCCTGTTGTTTTCCTTTTTCAATCGATGAATTGTTGGCTCGATTTCTGCTCTTGACACGAATTTTTCAATGTCTATGACATATAGGCCTTCCGGTGATAGTTCTTCTTCGTTTCAAGTTTTTTCTGCTGCCTCCAATAGCCATCACCAAAACGAATATCGGCAGAGTTGATCTTTAAAAGAACTGAGGCAGCGGCTCACGTGCACTAGTTTCTGTCGCCAATGGTGAATATCGGTTATGAAGGGCCAAGTAGTACTTGAAGCAGTCGATGCAAGAGTCAACAGTTTCAGTCATGATGCCATTATCAGTTCCAGAAAAAGTAAAGCCATTTGGGTTGCCATCTTACCAATGTACCTTTCGTTTCTGGAATCCACAAGTATTCTTGGTTTGCCTGTCTGGCTGACCTGAACTGAGTGTCAAGATTTTGTTGTGGATATATTCTTCATATCATGCACGAGATATCTTTTTTCACTTTTAAATCTCCTATCAACCACTTTACGTTTTAGTGGACTGCAATCCAATAAGATCAACACAAAAAGATGTGGAGTAAACTAGTGCTGCATTTGTATTTATTCAATGACCGTCATCATAAATATAAATTGAATCACTTGAAGAATTTGCAAAGCTTTTATTCTTAATTTGTTTGTATAAATATAAATAATGTGGACTTGTCGATTTAGAACCACAGCTACACATTCCTTGAAACTTCAAAAGTCTTTTCCTCGCGCCTATCAAACAACAGCAACAGCATCAAATGCAACCAAACTACCATTGGTGGTATCTGCCGCCGCATTAACAGCTGGAGGTGTCGGCTACTGGATAGCTAAACAGCAGCAGCAGGAAAAAGAGAGCCGCACCCAAGCAGCACGACCCCAAATACCCATTCCAGACATTCCTACTCATTCCACCTTGAATGAGGCCTTTGTGGCTTTGCGTAAGGTTTTACCCGCTGAACATGTGTCTATAGATGAGGAATTGTTGCAACAACATGGCTACTCTAACAATTCCTACCACAATGAGGGCGCACCCAACATTGTTGTCTTTCCAACCAACACCCAAGAGGTCGCGGAAGTGGTCAAAGTGGCCAATCGGTATGGCTTACCCATCATACCATTTTCAGGCGGAACTTCGCTAGAAGGCCATTTCTCTGCTCCCCGAGGTGGTGTCTGCATTTCGTTTACAGAGCATATGGATAATGTTGTATCCTTCCATCCTGAAGATTTGGACATTGTGGTACAGCCAGGTATACAGTGGGAAGATTTAAACAATTATTTGAAAGAGGCGGGGTTATTTTTTCCGATGGATCCAGGACCAGGGTAAGTTGGTTGATCTCCACAATAGCCGTGGCCTTAACATTATGTATTGTACTAGTGCCTGTATTGGTGGCATGGTAGGCACTTCTTGCTCGGGTACAAACGCTGTGCGTTATGGCACAATGAAAGAATGGGTAATTAATCTGACGGTCGTCACACCAGAGGGCAAAATTCTTAAAACACGCCAAAGATCAAGAAAATCATCAGCTGGCTATGATTTGACTCGCTTGTTTATTGGATCAGAGGGCACTTTGGGCGTCGTGACTGAAATCACTCTCAAGTTGGCTGTCATTCCCTCACAGCAAACAGTCGCCGTCTGTGATTTCCCAAGCATTAGAGATGCAGCGGCTGTAGTACCAGATCTTGTGCGAGCTGGCGTCCAGATTGGCGCTGTCGAGCTACTTGATTCGCTAATGATGAAGGCCATTAATCTCGCCAACCCAGATTTAGGCCATTCGGAAAAACCAACCTTGTTTTTTAAATTCACCGGGAATTCAAAGGTTCAAGTCGACCATGACATCAAGGTTGTCTCAGAAATTGCAAAGAAGCATCAGGGCGGTGTGTTCCGCTATGCTAAAGATGAAAAGGAGAAGCATGAGCTTTGGGAGGGAAGAAAAATTGCTCTTTGGTCATCCACTTTGCTTAAACCCGAAGCCGCTGTCTGGACAACTGACGTCGTTGTTCCTGTCTCTCGATTACCCGCGCTGATTGAAGAGACTCAGCAGGACTTGGATGCTTCATTCCTACCATGCCCAATGGTTGGTCATGTCGGTGACGGTAACTTTCACGTCTTTATCTTGTTTGACAAAAACAGCACCAAGGAGCATGATGAAGCGGTAAGACTGAACAAGAACCTTTTGGAGCGCGCCATTCGCATGGAGGGTTCTGTTACGGGCGAGCATGGCGTCGGTATCGGAAAGAAGACTTTTTTGACGGAGGAACTGGGTCAAAATACAACCGATTTGATGAAGACAATCAAACTTGCTTTGGATCCTAAAGGTTTAATGAATCCTGAAAAAGTATTACCCGATAATTAGACTATGTTTTTTTTTTCAATAAAAATACCTTGATCTTCAAGTTATTTGTTTATTTGAATTGAACTGAAAACCAAAACTGTTTGAACTTCATAAGAGATTCAAATGTGATGTGTTATTAAGACGAAAAACATACAAATGACGGGCATTGTGGGATTATAATAAGTCAGGGTGGTCTGTTAGTAAAAACAATTGGTATGCTTCATGTTGAAAGACGAGATGTTATAAACAATCTTCCTGCTTGTGTTTAGTGTATTTCAGTCTTTATTTGAATAGATACGTGTATGATTTCAGAGACCAAATACTTTTATTTTAATACTTAAACAAATGCAATTACAAAGAGTATAATCTTTTAAAGATCATCGTAGCTAGTTAATGCCCGACGAGGAGGGAGATTATTCATATCTGGAGGATTAAGAGGATCTATGCAAGAGAGAATAAGTAAGCAAAGCATAAATACATATCAGTGTAATGACTCCATTTACCATTCATTAAAGAGTTTGAAGGAGGATGGGAATGTATTGTTTCTTTTGCCATTAAGCCATCTATTCATATTATTAGTTGATTATAAGTGAATCGCTATAACAGCACAGTACTACCTTCATCTGTCCATGGTACATTTCCAAATCCAACCTTATTTCTCTCTGGTATTTTTGCGCGATTGACTTTAATATGTTTAGATCCTAGCAATGCACCATGCATACTTTTAATAGCAGCCAATGCAGCGTCTTTTTGCCCAAAAGTAATGAAACCATAGCTAAAATATTATTGGCTCAATCTCTTGATATATGCAAGTGTGGATAAATAGCAACTTACTCTTTTCCTTCTACCAATTTTACATCTTGTAATGAACCAAAGCGTGAAAATACACTTTCAACCTGCTCCTTTGATACATCAACCAGATCTCCAATGTATACTTTAGTAGGATAGAATTCTGTGTCGATATATTGAGCTGCTTCCGAATAAAGCTATGTAGAATCATTCAGTCCTTGTACTTGAGCATCATGTTGGTATTATCATTTGTATAATCAACTTACATCTCCTCTTCGTCTGTGGCGATGATGATGATAATGATGACTATTGCTATTGCTATGGTGATTGTGGTGATGATGAGATAATCTGCTTGATCGATGGTGACGAGAATTGCTATATTCGCTATCGGAATCCGAATAGCGCCGAGAGTAGCGTCTAGGAGAGGCTGACGACGATCTACGTCTATTGCTTTGGTGACGCCTTGAGTGTCTTTTTCTTTCGTCACTCTCACTGTCTGACCGATCGAGTTCTTCCGTAGACCGTTCCGTTATAAACTTTTCTCGGCGACGCTTTACTCTGCCAAACTCGTCCAATTCCTCTTCCTCTTCCGAGTCCGGCGTTACAGATCTATATATTTTCAAAAAGAAAAGTTTATTAAAACCAATATACGTCACTTCTATGGCCTTGGTTTATTCAGCTTGCCTTCTTCTATTTTCTTGTTCTAATTCAACC
>VCJG01003111.1:2546-15048 GCA_024140375.1 Backusella westeae | reverse complement strand
AATGAGAACAACAGGTTCTACATAGTAATCCACGTTTACCGTCCAAGCCTTTACTCCTCCACAATCCATCACTACACCATTAGAACAATCCGTTTCACAGGTCCCTGCGTGTCCCCCAAGTGCAAACCTCCGTCCAATTATCATGGTACCAAACAGGATGCTGAGCCCCAACAAAGACAGGTGGAAAGACCCACTGGTTTCAACATTGCATTACCCAGAGATGCTAGAATCAGTCGCGAACTGCATCCACAAGAGGTTGCCAAGTACAACTCATCAAAACATTTCAGTTGGAGCACGGTCAAAATATCAGCAGAGATACTTTATTATTGAAGTTTAACACAAGTATTTCTTAATCCAAGCGTTGGCGTACGTCTCGAATTCATGGCATAACGATGGTCCCCTTACAAAATGTGGTTGTCCTGCCTCTTTGAAAGCAGAATTAAATGGTAGAGTGTTGTCTCTAGAAAGGGTAAGTTATAAAAAGATGAATTGTCATTTGGTACATTTTATTGACTTGTTTTTAATAAAATAGCGATATCGGATAGATCCTCCCCACCACCATTGGTGCTATTGATAGACCCTATGATCTTTCTCCATTATTAAAGGAGGGACATAATATGCTTGTATTTCATCAAGTCGAGTGCGCATGTGTAGGTGACAGAGCAAAAGTATGGATTGTGATTATAGCTACACAAAAGAGAGTGAAGAAACTATTCAAGCAAGGTGGCGAATAATATTATCAGTATAAACCAAGGAGATAAATTGGTTGATGCTCTGTTGGGTGCTAGAAAGAAGAACCTGGGTGATGAAGAAAATAGAACGGGAGATGTACAACTGTTGGATTGGGCTGCAGAAGAAGATTCAATTACTATATATCAAACAAGACACACATACCCACAACATTGTATATAATACACAAATATGACAATCATCATATCATTTGCAAATACCCCCCTCTACCTCCATTATTTCCCTCTTATATGTAGATCAAAAGCACAACATGTATGTAAAAACCCTATACATTCTACTCAATTTGTAAAGTAAAACTGAATTGTATTTGGATCGTCAATGAGACCATCCACAAAAACCAATAATTGAAAACAAGTTGTTATTCCAAAATAAAATAGAACATGTGCAGTCGTATCATCTTTTTATTCATCTTCGAATATTTCTTGGTAACTATCAAGTATTGTTTGAATAACAATGACTTGAAGCTGAGACTCTGCATAAGGCTGGTTCTCGAGTATACTTTGTGATTGATTACCAGACTCGTTACTCATAAGAGTCAATCCAAATATGAGTGCCAAATTGGCAGATGTCATCTTGTTATGCAGTTGCAGGGATTGTACTCTAAAGATAATAAAAAGATCAGAAACACTGTTTATCCTGACTTGTATGGATTTTTAGTACTTACTGGTAGAGATGACGCATAAAGAACTTGAGCGTAGCGTAATGTGCATCAGATAGCTCATTAATAATCGTGTGTAGTTCAATGACTCGGGCATGTGGGTTCTGTATTTCTATTAGAGTGGGGGTATGAGTCACCATTCTCCTTGTCATTGGTATTAAAAGTATACTTACTGGCTGCCTCTATAAACTGATAATACGAAGAAGAAGGTAATACTGCATCAGGTAATTCTCTTAACCATAATTTAATAACACCGGTAATATTGTTTATGTCTGCCAAGTCTTCCTCGGATATGGGATTTGGATCACCAAGTTCAAACTTTTGTTTTATCTTTTGCACCCGACTGTTACTGCCCGAAACACGATAGAGGCCAGTTGAACGCAACCCATACTCTTCCACTATACCTGTACATATTTTGAGAATATCTGGAACAACTTCAGGTGTCATTTCTGCTAATTGATCAAGACTAACACCAAATACTCTGTTGTTACCAGCATTATAAACAGGAGATCCCTTCATAACAAGTGAACTGGTTAATATTTTTGAATAGCTGGATGATCAAGATATATAATAGCTTACAGTATATTCTTGTTGGGTATAATCTATTCTCTGAATTCTTTTTCCACGATCCACACAAAGTCTTACAAACTCATTCCAGTCAGCATCCCTATCTATTTTTGTAATAAGACCTCTTAAACCTTGACCTAAAGAAATCAAAGTAAGTAAGCGAGTAAAACAAAACAACTAAACAAGTAAATATACCCTGTTCGTTATCCAATGTAATCCCATCTTCTGCTATTGCCTGTTCAAAAGTATATGCATAACTAGCTAATTGATAACGAAGAGCCACATTGCACTCATCATCTACTGCTTTAAGATCCTAAGTGAGTAAAATGTACAGTTTTTATCACGTTAAAAACATAGGCTATTATATAAAGTCTGGGTTGGATAGTCTTACTCGTAAAACACTAGGTAAATGAGATTCGTAGTATTCTGCATGAGATTGGTTTGTTTTCTTTTGCTGCGTCCTATATTGTACATTTGCATTATCGACTTTTAGTCTGCAATCATTTACAATCTTAATAAATAATGATAGTAATAATAATTAGAAAGTCAAATCGTCAATTAAAATGGATTCATTGCTTTTAATGATATCACATATATTTTTTTTTTGTTTCGCTCTTTATAATACCTGGTGCGGTGTTTTATTTGAGCGAAAGAGATTCTTCTTTGCTGGCTGCATAGGTTCTTGATCTCTTTGTGTTACGGCCCGACTCCACTCATCGTTCGTACTTTCAAATTTATGTTTGCTCTAATTTGGATAAAATGTAAACAACCCGTACAAACAAAAATAAAAACCTGTTATGCTCATTATAAAGTTGTGCACGTACCTTTTCTAATTGCAAGTCTGCATCAGTCACTATCTTCTCGTACTGTAATCCTTGATCCTTTACCTATATTTTTTTTAATAAAAACCTATAAATGAAATTGCTCGATACCAATCCAGAATAATCAAACCTTACTTTTTTTCTATCTTTTTCAATGTGTTTGCTTAGTAACAACAAATCTTCTGCAGAATCAGAAATAGCGGCAGCAAATTTCATTCGTTGAGCACCAATATTTTCATGCACTTTCAGCATTGATATCCATGCAGCACCAAGCGTTCTATTGTAAAAATAAAAATAAATAAAAAAGCCTTTTTAGTCTACTTTTTGTCTTTTGCACCATCTTTAAACAAGAAAAAAATTACCCTGATTTAGGATATGTCTTGTCAAAAGCCTCTGCTGTGGCCTGAGCTATTTTTACCATATCTCTGCCATAACTTTCTTCTAAAAAGGCGCGCTTTTTAAAAAAAGAAGAAATATCCTAACAGAAGAATATAATTAATTGACATGTTATTGTCTTCACTATTCTATACCTGTACCTTTGTCATCTGTGAATCGCCTTTTACTTTTTCCAGCATAGTATGAAGCCCACTCTAATGAATGGAAATGTAAACAACACATATACTTATATAAGCCAAGCCAATAAAACACAGCGCAACCGTGTACAATAATACTTACTTCAATTTCTGCTAGTTGTAATATGTAATCATTGAATGGCGAACCACTGTCGCCATACATATTGCTATCAACAGACATCATAATGGGTAATATATATAATAATTAAAAACAGGAAGAGGAGTGATAAGTCAAAAAAAAGAAGTGGTGTTTCTGTTTATTATAAAAGGAGATATAATGAATAAATATGTCTATATAAAATATTATATATATTTTAAAGAAAAAAGGGGAAAGGGAACAATAGTAAAAGGTTCAACTTCTTATAAAACGAAAAAATAAAAAGAAAATAAAAAAAATTCCATATCTGGAATATAAAAATGCAAATTCCTAAAACGACCTGCCTTGAGAAAATAAAAAATAAAAACAAAACTTAAAGATCACTGATTTTTACATCAAAACAAAGAATAATCAACGTGGCTACTTTTATGAAGTAATTAGGCTGATTTAAATGTATTGTTGTTTTCTAAACAACTGAAAAAGTCGATTGTTTTTTAAAGTTATAAAAATGGTAATAGTGATATTTTTTTTTTATATTTATGCACACAAAACATGAACCCGATCTAAACATGGCACACAAGCCAAAAAAAAAAATTAAAGTGTTCATACCGTAAGCGGTTGACCATCTATTGGACTTACCTAATGATAATAACAAAGCCAACTAAAAATATAAGATGGATCACATGGAAAAGCGTTTTCAGCTCTAGTAAAACAAATATTTTCTTATCGCTACCGGGCCTTTGATGTATTTGAAAAAAAATAAAAAAGATGATGTTTATTAATTACAATGATTCTTGAATAAAACAAAAACCACTCATACTTTTTATTTGCCAGATAAGCCTTTTTATCCACTCATACGCCATGATTGGTTTTTCCTATCAGACTGCTTGTCTGACCTGTCCCTTATCAATTAAAGTTTAATTTCTTTTTATGATCACCATTGATGGTCCTTTTAATTCCATTCAATATATAACAACCCCTCTTCTCCTTTATTTCCTAAAAAATGAATAAACGCCTTTTTATCTCATGTCGAATAATTAGAACAAACAAATATTGCCTTGACCGTAAACACTATTTTATATAAAACTAAAAACAAAATAGTGTATAGACACACAATGAAATGATGGACAACATAAATGTAAGCAACTGAAGGAGGGAAACCATTATTGATTCTATTCACAGTTACTATATAAATCCAAAACAAATCAAAGGGACCCTTCTTCTCCTTCCTTCTCCCCTTTATCCCCGGAAAAACTATATCAACCCAGAAATACCATGATAAATTTGATACTAAAACATGAATGATACATTATCATAAAATAAAAATGAAGTGGCTCAATATTTATGTATATAAAAATGATTCTTATGGTTATTGTCGGATGAGTTCAAGCTCAACATTTTTATAGCTTTTATCTTGGGTGCCACTTTCTTTGTTATTTAGATGATGATAAATGAATTTTATTGAGTACATTCAATGATGAAAAATTAGATATGATGATTATTCATAGCGATACAAAGGATTAATAGGAGAGAATGATCTATATTGGTTAGGGTTATTGAGTGATAGACTAGATGCAATTGGTGTAAATGAATGATGTGAGCCCACCGTATATTGACTTGATGCATAAGCGGGGAGAGGAGCTGTGCGACTCATTGTACCATTTGTGCGATAAGTTGTATGGGTATAACCAGATTCTTTAGAAAAGACAGAATTGGCATCGTTTTGCCAGTCTTGTTTAAGAAGCCCTTCTTCGTATTCTTCCCATGTTTTGGTAGGAATCGATTTCGGATCAAAATGACCCTCATCCGCGCCAACAACCATTTTCTTTCCTTTTTCACCGAGTACGACACGCGTGTTACCCCAAGAGAAGTCATCGAAATGCCAGTAGGCGTATAGCGGGACAAATAGAGAGAAAACTGGAATAGCCAAAATAGAAACAAGCATCCAGATGATGTGCTCCCATTTCTTATGGAAAATAAAGATGATTGACTGTAGACCATAGACACCTGCAATTGTGATGATAGACATGAGAGGCACAGTGCTGGTAGAAGTAGCGAGAGTGTAAATGAGATATCCAAGATAACCAACAATAGCAGGTTGGACCAATGTACTGACCAAGTCTAGCATGACTACAAATCTCATTGAAAAGCAACAAAAACCGCATAATTGTGGAAGAAACACCAATTCTCCAAGGTTGTGGATGGTTGAGTTGATCCAGCGACGACGTTGGGATAGTAGTACAGACCACTGATCAGGAGCATTCGTAGCACACATGGCATCATGGACAAATTTTGTTTTATATGTAGGGAAATGCTTGAGAATAAGAGTAGTAAGGTATCGATCCTCACCCAAATGAAGCAAGTTTTTCTTGTGAAGCGTGTCGACACGATTAATTTGATAATCTTCAATGACCTGGTTTGACACCAAAAGAGGCTGATTCCTAACGGGCGATCGGATGCGATACATACAGAAACAACCAGGGAGACAAGTAACAGATCCAAAGAGCGATTCGAAAGCCTTAATCATATAATGCGATATAAAGTATTCATAGACCTGAATCATGGTTACCCAAGAGTCCTTTTCATTTGATAGTTTTGTTTCTCCACATAAGCCAATAATTTTAGCGTCATGCACAAAGCTGGATATCATTCTGTTTAATCCATCGCCCATCACCTCTGTATCAGCATCCACCATAAGTACAAACTCGTAGAAACTAGGATTGACACCAATGACATTTTTTATCTGATGATAAATTTCAAGTTCCATAGGAGTCATAGGGGCTTTGAAATGCACCTTGTTTAAGAATCGCATCAATATCAATTGAGAATCACGTTTACCGCGGTTACCAGGTTTTTGGCGTTCGCTTGATTTTCCCACTTTTGACACCACAATATAAGGCACAACATGACCTTGGCATTCATATAATCCCGAATAGACTTTGCCCATATTGTGTTGTTTTTGACCTTCTCCAATGGAGAGGAATGAAAGTGGCTCAGGATCGACTTGAGGATCAACACCCAAAATATCCAGCACAATTCTTGGAGTTGGACGATCATTACCACCACCAACAATCATGCCATCACAAATAATGAATAGCAACTTGCGTTTATCGTCATACTTCAATGATGCAATAGAATCGATTGTCTTCTTTAGCTCCTCCTCTCCTTCCGTGTAACAAGGTACTTGACATATAACAAACTTTTCATGGTTTTGTGGATCACGGCGTGTACCAAATTGAAGGGCTGCCAAAAATTTGAATACAATAACGAGACAAAGGAAGAGTGTTACAATAAGAAGTAAATACTCTGAAAAGATACAGCGTGGCGAGTTACGTTCGTCTACAGCACCGACATAAAAGAGATTTCGAAGACACACTTCTTGACGTAAGCGTAACTCTGGATCCAACGGAATAGCTGCCCAATAAGCGGTAATATCCTGGCCAGACATTTGGCGAAAGAGATCCACCAAGGGTTCATACATGTAGTTGACATCGACATCAGAAGGAACCTCTATACCATCAGGTACTCGAATGTGGCGCCCAGATCTTACATAAAAGGTCAAATCATAAACACTGCCGTTAAGGATCGCCCAGGTACGCTGAATGTTTTCACCATTAATTCCTTGTTTCTGTTCAGCCTGTTTCTGGACTTCTTTTCGGCTGAAGCCCATGGTGCCCATTTTGTAATTTCTTCGAAGATATAGCATCTTTTCAAAGTACCAATCTGGTCGGGTGTCGTTAGTCCATGCTCTAAAATCGTGATAATCTGCATTTTTATCAGTTGCATTAAAGTGATAATCTAAGGATACATAATCGGATACGGTGCCTGTTACCCCTTGGCAAAGCGCAGATACCTGAACGGGAAACAGATCAGTGACATCTAGGCCACCATAGGAGGTAATGGCCTTGGTTGGAATCACGGTATTGGCCCAGTGATGGGGAGCATACTTGGTTAAATCAAACACCTCTCCTCTGATGGAGACATAGGCATTATCATCAGTGTTTCGCGACTGTAGCTCTGATTGGGAGAAAACGTCTTGATGCGGACAAACCAATTTTCCAAAGAACACAAGAAACCAAATGATAAAAGCCGAAATAAACAGGATGATCATGCATAAACTTAATTTTTCACGCCAGGCAATTTGAATATCCTTTCGTTTCATCCCTCCACACCAAACCATAAAAGAGGTAGGAATCCACCAAGTCATACACCATACAAAAAAGAGCCATCGCTTTCGGGTACCTGACACAGTGACTTTCTCTGGTTCCATGGCTTCTTCTTCCTTTAATTTCTCTGTAACAGGTTTCAGGTCACGATAGCCAAAGGAATCATGGGCGTCGGAATCATCTCGAGTGGACTCTGCATCATAGAGGTCTTCTGAAAGAACGGAGAGGGTATTGAGCGAATATGTACTGCCGCGCCCTCTGAATTTGGGCTGTGGAATTGTTTTCGTGAGCGAATATTCTGATTGTCCACCTAAAGTCAGTACCTCCTGCTGGGAGGACGAATGTGACATATCATCGTGGGCTAAATATCTCTTTTCATCTTTTTGCTTCTTTCGGCTCAGCTTTTCTTCACCACGCAGATAGTCTTCCAAGTAACGCCATGCCACATCACTAAGGAATATCTATTTTATATATGTATATTAGATTATTATTGTTATTAATTTTGTAAATTTAAATAAAAGAACTTTTTTTTTTTTCTTTGAAGTGTCATTACCTTTGTATTTCCAATATCTGCTTCTTTATTGACTTTCCAATTCATCAAATGTACAAGCGTTTCACATTGCATTTTTTGAGTATCCTTATATATACCAAAATGAGTCAACACATCTGAATAGCGTCCAGCAAAGTCCTCAAAGGTATAGACGTTTAAAAAGGAGCCTGTTTGGAGTCGGATCGCCGTCTTGACTAAATCCCGCTCAATGACTTGAGTGTTGACCAACTGGGAATCAAATGTGCTACCAAGGCTTGAGCGCAAGCAGTAAATAACCCAAGGCACCGTTCCATCCAATTTCTCAAATAGGCCATCCAATGCGGAGCGCATTCCCTTTGTTTTTATTGGTGGTTTATCAAACAAGGTAAACAGGAAATCATTATAAGTACAGGACATTCCCGTTGAGTCCTTGAAGAGTGTCACAAAATCGGGGCTATCACCAGTTATTCTTGATTCTTCTAATAATAAATCAGGCTTGTAGGTTTGCTGGCCATGGAAATGCTGAACGGAAAACAGAGTTGCACCTGTTTCTGACTGGATTATTTGAAAACAAGGGCGCTCTGATAAATTCTTGTTGACAGCTTTGATAAATCCGTTCTCATTTGCTGAAGAATTTACGATTTTTTTGGAATAGCTCTGCACCAGATGCATCAAATCATACTCAAGTAGATGATGTGTGATATCTGAAGAAACAGGAGGATAATCCAAGCCGTCTTCACCGTATTCTTGACCTTGGACTTGAAACACATAACGCTGGATGTATTCTTGTATTCTTTCATTGCAGTAGTTTAAACAGAGCCTGTGGTATCCTTCATGTGATGATGATGAGCTGACGGTACCTGGAAAATCAAGAATGCCAATAAAATTATGCGCATTCTCATTGTTTAATTTCTGATTTAAATAATCCACAAGCCAATTAAATAGTGCAGAATACAGGGTGATGACAAATTCGTCTCGTTGAAGGGAGGATTGCTCTGCATTGAGGATGAGCGTCGTAACATCTTTCTTAATAAGCTGTGTTTTATATGTCAGGACATTTTCAAGGGTTCCCGGGTCAATTCCCAAGCCATCGGAAACAAGTTCAAGTATGTCACGGTTTTTAATAGTAGCTGCTTCTTGGACATTTGGATTATCAATAAACTGTAATTGACCTAAATTTAGCAGCGTTGCTAGTAGCTGTATAACACGCGCCTGCTGATTTTTACCAAGACCCACCCAACGCATGGCATTTTTAAAGTCTTGATAGCCTTGAACCCTTTGTTCATGAGATAGACCATTGTTATTCTGTGTCAAGTAGCGGTATGTCTGTGTAGAGTGAAGAGAAAGCGCCTCTTTCTCCTGTAGCGATGTACCAGCCAACAAGTAGTAGAATATATGAAAGTTATGTTTTTCTGGCTGAGCTATGCGTGCTTTATCAAGCAAATAACTTGCTATTTTGGTTCCAATCATGCGACCTCTTTCATTAAATAAGAGCTCCGTGTAGTTTCCAAACTGGGAAATGTTTTGACTACCTTTAGCTTCTCCAAATGCAGCCAGCAAAATGTCAGCACCCAAGATTTGCTGGTGTAGTTTAGTCTCTTTTTTTCCTAGACGTATAAGGTGTGATAGAATCCAATTTTTCACAAGTGACTTTCCGCTAGATGCATTCCCACTAAAATCATGACGGGAAGTAGAAATAATTAATTTGCTTTATTATTAGTAACCTATGCCATTCTATTTTTTTTTCGTTTTTCCTATTAATACACTTACCTAAGAATAATAGTTTGATCTATTCCTGTTCTTCGCATATGAAGATAGGTTTTATTAATTAATTGAAATAAATGAGGTGGCAAAGTACTCGTGCTAGACGTGCTTTTATACTCGGCAACATACTCTGAAGAGAGTTGTTCATCAATGTGGCTAGGATCCATTGCAATAAGCATGCTGTCACCAAGATAGGTGTACCTTAAATTAGTTTCAGATCTTGCTTTTAGTGTTTTTACTATTGTTTCCAAATCAATGGGTAAATCACATAGATCGTTTACAGGAGGATGGCTCATTTTAAGATATTTGACATGAAAAAGATAAAAGACAAAAAAAAAAGAGAGAGAAAAAGAGAGAAGAGAACAAACAGAATGCTAGGTTAGAGAGAGAAAGATATAAGGGATATTATCACCACTATATCTGTGCTATTGTATTGTTCAAAGAAAAATAACCCCTTTAATAAACATTTTGCATTTTGTAAAATAAACCCCTTTTTTTATTTAAGTAATTTAAATCAAAAATGCTGGCTATTATTAAACTAAGCCTATTGTTATTTGTAACAAACAAGACTAAAAAAAAAAGCGATAAAACAATTGGGTTTATAAAAAGATCTCTCTGAGATATTCTTTTTTCTATTTAATCACAAGTCACCGTTTTTATCAATTGTAAATTTATTACATCACATTTGTGTTGTATCTATTACGTATTTATGAGCGTCTCCATAGTAATAGTGGCATGAAATCTATCACTTAATAATAGAGTAAAAAATGAAAGCTCAGGCTTTTGTCTAGAAGCGTCTGATGAAATATTAAAATTAAAAACTGAAAAAACTAGTGCTTAATAACTTGACAACACAAAGCTACCATTTTACTTGATTAGAGCTCGCCAAGTGAGTTTGTGCGACATACTACCAATTAACACTAGTTCCCACTTGTATAAAATGAAAAATAAAGCAATTGTTTATAGATCGCTTTATTATTATTATTTTTTTTATTTCTTCTTCTTTTCTTTTTTTTTGTCTATAGTTTCCTTTTTTTTTCTTCCTTATCCATATACACATATACCTTTATGAAATTATTCAACCTATCCAAGCTTTACAAGAAAAAGAAAAAGGACGAAAAAGATACCACCAAAAACAAAAATGATTCCAATACGTCAAACTTGAACACAACTTTAGCAAAAGATAACAATACAGGTAAATAAATAAATAAATAAAACGATAAATAGTATAGTATAGTAGTTGTAGCAATCTATGTATAATAATCATTTTTATTAAAATATATGTACGTACGTATTAATATACCTCTTTATTGCCATTTGTTATGTTAGTTGGTTCGAACGATTTACGAAAAACTAAGGCTACGGATAATAATAAGCGTTTTTTCAACAATGACGAAAATAACGTCAATACTCGGTCATTTGCAAACACAAACGAAAAAATAAAGCATAGTGCAGCAAGCATGAAATCCTACAATACACACAATCATAGCACAGGTGTTTTGGACTCGGATATCTCGGACTCTGATGATGCCAAGCAAGAAGCCAATAATTACCATTATAGCAATAAAGATATACGACCAATCATGAATAACAAGCGACCTCCTCAACAACACCGACAACGCCGAGTGGAGAACCCATCTTTTAGGGTGAACCCCGACATGAATAGTGGCAAGCCCAGAATCAATGATCCTGTTATAGCAAGAATGCAAGATCGTCATCGAAATCAAGTTAGAATGGCTGCAATACGTAAACAGCAGATGCTACTAGAGGAAGAAGAACAGGGACAACCACCCAGACCACCTTATTCCCCATCACCATCTTCACCCATCCCCGCATCTCCTTCTGTAGCATCCAGCTTGGCTAGTGTCGGTAACTATTATCCCCATCCGCATTACTATCATCAGCAGCAACCTATTCAGCCTCCAATGATGCCCTATATGGTGCTGGCACCCTACCCTACACAAATGATGGACCCATACATGTATTATAACCAGGCTAGACCGCTTCCAACAGACACTTCATCTCATGCCTCTTTTGTTTCACTCCCTCCTTCATTCCAGCCTAACCAACATGGTTTATATCAAGGTCAGCAGAAACAACAGCAGGAAAACGGCAGAACCGAGTTTAGCTGTGCTCGCTCAAGATCTGCGTCCGCCCTACCTACCCTGACCAAAACAAGAACCCATGAGAAGCGAATCCCATCTAGTCAAAGCAGTAGCGATACCGAACTATCCACACCGTCCAAAGACTCGTTTTCCAAAGGGTTTCCAGCATTGGATGAGACGGATGAAGATCCAACAGATGCGGACATTGAAAGCAACAACGAGGATGAGCCCGCTCTAGTTCGAAAATTACGTCAAAGAGATGGCGCACACGGTTACACGAGAAGGGGAGGCACCAAAAATGAAGACAAGACACTTGAAGAATACTTTACTACTAATAGACACCATTTTGATCAGAAAATGCAGGCATATCCACAGTGGCAACAGCCCATCTATCCATATTATTATCCATCGTCATCCTATGCAGGAATGGACCCCTACCATGCACAACAGGATCGTCGCACTTCTTTGGCGAG
>VCJG01003099.1:11032-26011 GCA_024140375.1 Backusella westeae | reverse complement strand
TAAAAAAAAAAAAAAAAAAAAAAAAAAAAAAAAAAAACAAAAAACAAGGGTTTTTATTAAACAACTTGAATACTAGTTATCGTGGAAATTTATTTGATTTACTTCGATATCAGAAAACAAGAATGGGCGCGTTACACTTATTCGAAGGACTTTCGACTCATGCCTACGACCCAAATGCCCCGTCACCGCAAATAAGCTCCATTACATCAGAAGGCTCGACTGTAGCAGAGGTTGGGAATGCCTTTAGTAGAGTCTTGGAAGCCACACAACATGTCCCACGTGATGATTTGGAATTTCGAGAGGAAGTGTTAAAAACCATCAAAAGAATATTCAGAGCACACTCTTCGACAAAAGATATATTTCGACGTGTTGGTGGTTATATTAGTATAGTGTCAATGATAGTTGCACTCGAAGGTGCTTTCGATGAACCCGAGAGATTCATGCCATCAGAAGGAGGGGACAAAATGGCGGTGAAATCCAAGATCATTGCTGTTCTACAAATGGTTTTTGCCGTACTCGGGGAGTCTATGCGAAATCATCAACTCAACAAGGGTTATTTTATGAAGGACGTTGGTTATAGCTCGCTTGAAAATGCAATTACACTGACAGGTGCACTTGGTAAAAATGGATCGCCTCAACATGTCTTTGGTATATTTTTTGCTTTTGCTCTAGAGGACGAGTCCATATTTGATTTATTTGTCATGCCTGATGAAAAAGATACCAACGAAAAAGCAGTTACCATCGACCTATTTAAAAGCATCGAATCGAAATTAAAATGTCCTTCAGTTGCTGTCATCAATCCAGAGATCATGCCTACAATCTTGAATCTTCAAAAATCAACATCCTCTACAGATCCTCAACTGTCTCGTGCTGCACTTTATGCTGTGCTTGTGCTAGCACAGGGAGGTAGACGAAATCAGGTCAAGATGAATGGAAGTGGACTTATCCTTGAATTGCTTCAAAGAGCATTCCCCGCTGATCAGGCTGACAATAACGATATACAATCTTCTGAAAAAGATATACTTTTGGAAATCATCAAACGATTGATGAGTATGGGTGTCAGCTTTGCCGAGCTTCGATATATGTTTAGACGATTCACTATTGAGGATGGAATTAAGCTCAAGGACTCTACAAATACAGGATTATTGGATCTAGTTTTACAGGGTGCTTCACGTAGTCGATGGCCAAATTTTATTCAATTTGATATGGGATCAGGAGCATCTTCAATCGAGATACCCCAACTTGAAAATTTTCCTGGTAGCAACCCTGGCTATACATTAATGCTTTGGCTTCATATCGAAAGAGCAGACAATATTTCGGACGTATCGCTTTTCAGTGTCTATGATGGAAGTCAATTATTGTTCAGCATTTATATAGATTCAGCGACAAATATGCTACATGTGTACAGTATGCAAACAAAACAAGAAACAGTATTTAGATCTTTTAAATTCAACGTTGGATATTGGTATCATCTATCGCTTGTCCATTACAAGTCAAGGTTATCGTCAAAGTCTAGCACAATGATTATGTATATTAATGGTGTAAAGATTGAAGCAATAACATGTCCATTTATCATGCAACCAATGATGGGCAACACATCACTGAGGGGTCTCATTGGCTCTCCTGGGAACGATCCAAAGTTAGATGCAGCTGAAGATTTGCGATTAGTTTGGGATTTGGGGCCGACATATCTTATCCAGGATACTTTGGAAGAAGACAGAATCAATCTTTACTTCAATTTGGGGGCACGTTACAAATCGCTCTTCCAGGATTCATTGAGGCAATTCCAAACTTATGAAGCATCTACAGCACTTTATTTGACCTTACGGAATATGTCCAAAACACCAAACGGTAGACGTGATTCACAACAGCAAATGCTAGCTAACGTTATGCGAGGTGCTCAATTCCAGACTCTACCTGAAAGCAAAATTCTTTTTGCTTTCTTTGCTAGCAATATGCTTGTGGATGGAAAGGCTACCGGTCTCACCCTCACTGGCCTAAGTGATGCAACAGCCGCAGTGGTTGCCGCTGATGTTGACCGTACAAGAATGATGTTGAATTCTGCTATTCCTAAACTTAGTGATGCCATCTATACACCCCGAAGCATGGGGTACCTAAGAGGCGAGCCTGTTTTAGCTTTTCCGTTTGGTTTAGACGAATCAATTTGGAAAATTGGTGGATGTGCTATTGTATTGAAACTGATCGAGCGATCAGAAGTAAGTAATATGTAGTTTGAATTTGGCTAAATGATAATTATTGATCTCACCCTCTTTTTTTTAAGACTGTAGAAGCTTTGTATAAAGCTACTGGCATTATTTTCGAAATCATTCGATACTCATGGAGGAATTCAGAAGATATGGTCCGTACACATGGCTATGAGGTTTTAGGTTACCTTTTGAAACAAAAGAGAGAGTTAATTACACCAGAGTTACTGGAATTACTCTTAGTATTTATAGGAAAAAATCCATCATCTCCAGAGTAAGTCCTAAAAATTAGTGTTGTATGTTTGGTTGTTAATATTTCTCATATTATTCACTTTCATACAGAGATTCTGTTATAAACAATTCTTTGGCTTATCGCTATATTATTCTCAACTTTGAAATTTGGAAAAAAACATCGCTTAAAGTACAAATGGCTCATTTAGATCAATTTATCGTGTTCTTTGAAACCAGTAAACTTCGACAATTTAACATAAGACGTCTTCCGAAAATCCGTAAGTAACATATTTAAAAGAAAAGGGCTAATAGTTTCAAATTTCTAACTATTTTTTGCACCATAGATTTGGTGAAAAATATGCTTTTGGCATTTAGAATGAATATTTATGCAAAGGAACTTATTCCTCAAGTTGTTGGTTCGTTGAAGGCTGTTGTATTAAGCAATTGGAATACAGAAAGTATAAGAACCATTGCTACCTTTTTAGCTTCTACTGTTTCTAACAGTAAGTTTTAAAATAAAATAGACATATATTTACATCTAACATTTATGTATACATAGCACCAACAGCGCCAGCCAATAATAAATCTCGAGGTCCACGTATAGTAACGAGATCAGATAGCACTCCTTCCATAAATGTAACCAAACGACCTGAACCTGAAGGTCTTAGAAGCGGTGCTGAAATGATCATGGACTCAAGACAAAATGGTCAAATCACAAAGACGGTTCAAATGAGAAACATTGTACTTGAGATGTTGCATGATATTCTGTGCGATAGAAACAACATTGAACTTGTCAGCAAATTTTCAAGTACAATCACCAACAAATGGTCGCTTTTATTCTTTGCCCCCGGTGTGAATTCATACACTGTTGTATTGACTGCACGTATCCTGGCACGTATCTGTACATCACAAGGTTCTGTTTACGTCAATAAATTTAGAGTATCGTCAGAGGGATTTATGGTGATGAGACAGCTACTTCCTTTCTATTGGAATCTTACTCAGCTCCAGGAAACTCTTTTGTTAATGTTATTGGGAATCGATATATGTGACTATCCAATCTACGATACTTTTGATATAAACAACCTACGCAGCTACATCAAGAGCAACAATTATGGCCGTGTCGTTATACCTGACATATTGCCTATTGTCATTGCATTCTGGGAAAATGGTCGTAAAACTTTGGAGAAGCTCCACCAAACAGAGTATATCATTAACCCGGTCCGCACAAGAAGTAGCAGCCTTGATGTTGGTTCTACAACCGAAAGTCATGACAAGGACTTAAAATCCGCGTCGATAGCCACTATTTCTCGCTCTCTAGATGCTTTTATCAAACTTTTTGACGACTTGTATGATACTCAACCGGATTTTAAAGATAATTGCAACAGACAGGAAGTGATTGATTGTATCGTACAGATTCTCTTTTCTGCAGTTTGTCAGACCCATGATATGTCGATTGAGGATGAATTGAACACCAAGGATACAATATTAACCAATTTTGAGCTTGAGCATATGAATACCTCGGCTGCTTCGTCCCCCATCGATACACCCGCAACTGAGCGTTCATTTATTGGTGATGATACCATGTCGGTGGATAGTGCTACTCATAGTCCTGCAGCTAGTATCATGAAGAGAGGTGGTACTTCTGCATTGATGACAAAGACATCGCCACATGTAACGAATAGAAATGCTATATTTACAACAAGACTAAGGTAATTTTGACTAGAAGAGATAATATATCATTCAGTAAATAACAATGTTCTGTGTAGATCTGCCTCTTGGAGCCAAACACATTCATCATCCAGTACTAAAACAGTTAAAGAGTCAATGGTAGAATCCTTGATCGATTTTATCGTGGACATATGCGTACAGTCTGTTGTTGATCCAAGCAATAAAGCTTTAGGTGGCCTTGCGCTCGTCATGACTGTAAGTGATAGAACAAGACTGATGCAAGCCACTAATATTGATGCATTTACTGATTATATTTTTTGTTTTTGTTTTATAAAGGCATTGCCCCCTAGTACCCATGATCAACAGCTCCTTTTCGAAAGTTACTTGTTAACGCATATTGCTCAAAATATTAAGAGCACAATCCAATTAGACATGGAGATCTTGTTTGATAATCGAATTTTATCAAATATCGCCAAATTTTCCCAAGTAGGAGCAGACGCTGTTATTCAAGGAAGATTTAGAGAAGGAGGTGCTGAGCAAACATATGATTTATTGGCCACTATTTTGGAAATCTTGCATTCGGATTACTTGTCTCGCTCTAGCTCTACAGATCAGGCTGTTTCTTTGATTTACCGCTCATTCAATAGAATGATACTTGTCAAGATTTCTAACTTGGAAAACGACGAAGTGGATAAATCAAAGATCGTTGCTTTTCTGGACTACTGTATTCATCACCAAAAGATTATTTTGAGCCCCAAGAATAACGATGTTGATTTCCTCAGATGTTTCTGTTATCATTTATACAGATACCTCTTATCAAATGATGAGAACGTAAGAGAATCTGCGGCAAACGTAAGTGTTATTCGTACATGTTTAAATTAACAAAAAAAAAAAAGAAAAAAGAAAGGCATTATTAACTTTTATGGTATGATAATCAAGATGTGGAAACTTTTAGTTTTACAAAAACCAGACCATGTAACCAGCTTATTTAAAATCAAGGCAAAAGGATTTGAAACTGAAGACCTTATTGAAGGTTTCAAACAGATGCCCGAGATGGATTCCGAAACGTGCTTTAGGTGGCTTGAATCCTGTCATGTAGAGCTTAACATTATTTTCAACGAGCATATATGCAAGACATGGGAAAATACTATTATCGTTGAACAAAAATACAGTAGAGACACTTTAAGGAACCACGTATCAAGACGCATCAACAAGCTTAAAAAATTACAAAAACGAGACGCTTATGAACGAGAAATCATGTTGGATTACACCAGCAAGACCTTAGCCTGGTCCGAGAACATTCAAAATGTGGAAACGAGTCGATTTACTATGGCATTGCAGGATATTGATGGTCACGAAAACTTTATCCAGAGTGAATGGTCAAGAATCTCTGGTGATCTCTTTAGAGAGAGGGCTATCTGGGGCCCTGAAACGACGCCCGACAACTTAAAATGGAGATTGGATTATACAGAGGGTCCTAACAGAATGAGAAAAAGACTCCAAGCCATTTCAAGTAGCAAACCAGTGACCTATTTACCGAAGCAAACGCCGCGCTCTTCGACTGATACAGCACCAAGCATGGCAAAGACCAAATCATCCTTGGGATCAAAGTCTGTTGCTGATGTTGATAAAGAGTTGACGACGGGACCCAACTATACTGGACTAGAAAAGAACAACTCATCGACAAGACTGGATGAAAGCAGTAATGATGATGAAGAGGCGAAACATGATGCTATCGAAGAAAATGATGAAATTGTATACGAAGAAGACAAGAACCGTAAAGTGATGAGACTGTTGGATCATGGCGATATGGTGTTTGATGTATATAATATCAGTCGTATTGCTGGATTGGATGCTTGTGAAGGCCTTTTGCTCCTATGTAAAAACAACATCTATCTGATCGATAACTTTTTCCAAAGAAGTGACGGTGAAGTTGTAGAAATTTGGGACGTTCCCAAAGAAGAGCGTGACCAATACTTGATCTTGCTCGCAAGGGCTGCTGGTGTGGAAACTGAGCCTTCGGTTAGTGCTTCGGGAAATCTGCATACTTGTAGAAAGTGGAGCACCGCTGATCTTCGTGATGTATTTAAACGACGCTTTTTGTTCAGGGATGTTGCTCTGGAGATGTTCTTCAACGATGGTCAAAACGCTTTAATCACACTTAATCTTACTGAACGAGACGAACTTTATTCCAAGTTGGTCAGTCGAGTTAGTATACACGAAGACTCTGGTAATACTATCTTTGGTGGAGAGATGGATAATTATATCGCCTCTGGTCTTAGCAACACCTTTAGACTTTCTAGCATATTTGGCTCATCCACACTATATGACTTGGCACAAAGATGGGAACGTCGAGAAATAACGAACTTCCAATATCTCATGTATCTGAACGCAATCGCTGGTCGATCATATAACGATTTAACACAATACCCGGTATTTCCATGGATTCTGGCAGACTACCAAAGCTCTGAACTTGATTTAACTGACGAAAAGACGTTCCGTGATTTAAGTAAACCAATGGGTGCCCAAACAGCGGAGAGAAGAGTTGAATTTGCTGATCGCTATAAACAATGGGGAGAGACAAACGATCCTACACCAGCATTTCACTATGGTACCCATTACTCTTCAGCTATGATTGTATGCTCGTTCCTTATTCGTCTTGAACCATTTACCCAGCATTATCTTAAACTTCAAGGTGGTACCTTTGATCATGCTGATCGCTTATTTGACTCCATTGGCAAAGCTTGGGAGTCTGCTTCTGAGAAAAATATGGGCGATGTTAGGGAACTGATTCCTGAATTCTTCTATTTGCCTGAATTTCTAACCAACGTAAACAAATTTAATTTTGGTGTTAAGCAAGGCACTGGTGAAGCTATTGATTCTGTCTTATTGCCACCCTGGGCTCATGGTGACCCAAAGATTTTTATTCAAAGACACAACGAGGTAAAGTAAACTATTCGTGTATAGAGACTTGGACTGACTTTCAATATATACAGGCTCTGGAAAGCGACTATGTTAGTGAGAATTTGCATCATTGGATTGACTTGATTTTCGGATTTAAACAACAAGGTCAACAAGCTATTGATGCCCTGAATGTATTCCATCATGTGTCTTATGAAGGTGCAGTTGGTGAGTAACAAAAAAAAAGGATGAAACGGCGTACTATGCGTTGCTAATGATTTTATTCAATACCAAGACCTTGATTCCATAACTGATATTGTTGAGAAGACAGCTACAATAGGCATCATTAATAATTTTGGCCAAACTCCCAGACAGTTATTTAAAAAACCACATCCTGCCAGAACCAAGGTGAGCTCTGATCCAATGGTCTCAGGATCGTACGTATTCCAAGAACATGTTGAAAAATTAATGCAATCAGTCACACCTTTAAGAGGTAAATCTATTCACTTTAATATTTTGCAATGACTTGAGTTACTTAATACTATTTATAAAAACAGATATCAAGCAGCAAATCGAAAGTATAAATATTTTCAATGATAAACTTGGTGTAACATCCTGTCAGCAACTTTTGATGCCATCCGATGGTGGACGTTATATTGAATGGGGTTACTCTGACAATAGTTTGAGATTATATTTAACAGATACTGGAAAGGTAAGAAGATATATATACATAAACAGTAAATAATTCAACTAAAAACAATTATCAATTCTTTTTAGCTTTTAAATGTTTTTGAGAACTTGCATGTTGGCTTTATAAGTGCAGCTTGTTTCCCAGATAGCCAAACTTTTGTAACAGGAGGAACGGATAATGTGAGTTGAGAGTTATGAATAGAATGTATGCAATTGACTAATTATTTTTTATTGAAAAAAAAAAGCTTGTTTGTATGTGGAAAATTAAAAATGATAAATCAATGGACTTTACACTTATCGAGTGCTTGAGAGGACATACAGATGTTGTGACCACAATTTCTGCTTCGAGATCATACAGTATTTTTGTTACAGGCTCTAATGTAAGTTAGCTCGTTGTTTTTTATTTTTAAAATCGCCTTTGCTTATAAAAGGGATGTTTATGCATTTAGGACAAAACTGCCATCGTTTGGGATATGAACCGAACAAAGTATATTAGATCACTTAAGGGTCATGAGAATGGAGTTCAATTGATTTCAATCAATGATACAACAGTAGGTGTTATAAATAATACGTTCGAATACTGGATTTTTTAACAAAGGATACGTTTAGGGTGATATCATTACTTGCTCTGGACACATCATTCGTATCTGGTCTATAAACGGTGATCTTTATCTAACAAAGTCAGCTTGTCCCAGCTCGGAATCAATTCTTTCGTGCATGTTTTATGAGGTAAATAGCTATTTGGTTATGGATGTGCGTACACACATATTAACAATATCTTAAAAAGCGAAAAACAACTGAGTGGGGAAGTCAAGATTTGATTATAACCGGACATCGTAAAGGACTCGTTAAATTTTGGATAAAGCAACTTGAAACGGATTCAAAGACTGGTCAACAAAAATGGACATTGAATTTAGTCCATCAACTTCGACACCACAATCGATATAATAGTTCGTTGGATGACTCGGATATTATGTGTATGGCACTTTCTGGATCGAGAAAAACACTCTTTACAGGAAATAGGCACGGTCAAGTCTATTCGTTTGTTTTACCTGACACAACTGATTCGTTCCACTTCCAAAGAGAAGAGAAATATAAGGATTGCATGATTTGTAAAAGAGCTTTTTCTGTACTAGGTAGGTTAATGCATGGAGTACATGCTATCAATGAAGAAACTAATATGTATATTTTAAAAATAGAGCGCAAAAACCATTGCCGTGCATGTGGAGGTAAGAGAGAAGATTGTATCAAATATACTATAGACGCTAAAAAATTTAATAAATAGGAGTATTCTGTACCATTTGTATATCTAACTTATATCTCACTTGTCCTGATCGAACTGCTCGTTTCTGTAAACCATGTTTCAATGATCTTGCAATTGTTTGCAATAAATTGAACTAACATTGTATAAAACTAAACTTTATTAAAATATATCATTTTTTAAAAAGAAAAGAAATAAAAGGCAACGTTGTTGAACAATAAAATAAAACAAACATAAAGTGAATGTATTCAACAATGTCTATTGATAAATATCAAGCTTTAAATACGAAAGATGACTCAAATGTACAAACTTGCATTATTCAGATATCTGGTTTGGTGACCACTTTGTCCACTGTCATTGCTTTTATTATCATTGTGCGCCATGCCATATTTATATCTTTAAAAACTTATTCGAATAAACACATCAATTCGAACTCGTGAATTTAGGATTATGATTCCAGTGGTGCAATGAAACATTTTCATAGCGCAAGACAAGAAGCAAAAATTTTTGTATAAATTTTTTTTTCATATCTCGATCTGATTCCGAGAGCCAATAAAAATGCGATTAACTGCAGGAAAAAACTTAAATGATAGTATTTTCTTTGAGTAAAATTAGCAATTGTTATATCATAAAGACAGGTGTTAGTTTATTAGTACCACCAATATTAATATATTACTTCTTAATTAATTGCTAAAGAATAGAATTAACTCAATTGATCCAAAAGCTTGTCTTGCAACAGCTTCTGGGAAACAAAATGTTTCTAAATTTGATGAGCACAAGTCACAATTACCATAAATAAGAAATTTGCATTATTGAGTTCTCCTTTTCTGTATTATTGACGTTTATCGAGATGAACAGTCTTTCAAGCGAGGTTCTGATACTTATTTTTAAATATCTTCACCGAGAACAAAAAGTACAATGCATGCTGGTGTCCAGACTGTGGTATCGTATTTTAAGTACGGGTGTTGACATTGAAACAGTCGAAATGTCATCTTGGCCATCTCGACCATTGTTTGATCATCGTCTGGAATCACTGACAAGAAAAATTCTTACAAACTCCAGCTCAGGACTCCGGTGCAAAAGGTTAAGTATTGATGGCTCCCTCTATAAAGAGCTTGATAAAACGACACTTGCCAAACTCTTCCCCAACCTAAACTTTCTGTTTCTGTCGCACGAAAGGTCTGTTCTCTCAACCAATCAAAACTTACAGGTGACAACAGCTCAGTTTGATCAGTTGCAATGCTGGAGAGAGAACCTCATCACCCTTATTGAAGAATCATATACATGCTCTTTTCTTTGGTTCTTAAACAGTGGGACGTTCAACAGGCTAAAAATACTAGCATTAAGCCCAAGTCGAGTACACTTTTACAAACCATTCATTGTCTTGTGTAAGGCACTAAAAAGCACACCTACACTAGAAATGCTTTCCGTAAAAGGCGTACATGTAGATGTCACTGATCTAGAAGAATTGCACAATAATGCGCCATCCCTTACATCACTAATCTTACTTGACTCTCCTTTACGATGTAATCACGGTATTCCGGTCAATATCAAACCTGCAGAACGAATGAAAACGCTCAAGTTGATTGATTCTCCTATTCTGTTTAATTTTTCACTCAATGCCTTCGAGTACATCGTTTCAAAATATTCTCATATGCAGGAATTTATTTTTACCGTTGATGAATTTTACAGCGGTATCCTCAAAGATGATGATGGCCAGTTGGAAGCCGCATTTAATCATCTGATTCGTCGAGTCGGAAGGTGCATAAGCACAATACAAATGAAGCTACCTTTCAAAACACCTGAAGTACTTGACCTCATTGCCCAACGTTCGATCCATTTAAAGAGTATATCAATGAATACATTTGGTGCCATGAAGTCCATAAACAAGATCATCTCATCCGACTACTTTTGCTATTTGCATACACTTTCATTATTCCAAGCTCCCCTCCTAAAATTCAGCAAGTTTAAGAAGCTACCTCAATTGAAAGTGCTTCAACTAGAATTCAAAAAGAAACGATCCAGCAGCATTCCAATCGAATTAAACAACGCTATCAATCAATTACCAGAGGAACTCGAATCATTGGAATTAGCAAATGTTGAAGTCATTGTGAATCCAGAAGAGCACTGGCCCAACTCATCCCTTCGGTGTCTTAAACTCAAGAATGCACAGGTGGCAAAGGAGCTTTCGAACTATCTTGGACACTACTTTCTAAAATTAAACAAGCTTTCTCTGCATTACTGTCATTTAAATCCATCATTTGAACTACCGCATCATAATCTATCTCTTGTTGATATCATTGTACTTCAAACACCTAAACTCAAATATCTAGGGTTAGATTCAATGAAAGACGATAAACGATTATTTACGCATTTGGTGTTAACTGTCGGGAACAAAGCATCTCATTATTTACACCAAAGGGAAAAACGCCCTGGCCGACTTTCACTGTACAACACTGTTCATCACGATATACACGATCATCCTCTATCCCATACATGTAAATCATCTCCTTTTGATCCAGAGCTACAATATTTTCATTTTAAATGCGCCAGTGTTCAATCATTCTATTATAATGGATATCTAGCCATTTAAAAAGACAAGCACCTTTATATTTTTCTTGGTATTCTATTCAATTGGAAAGGTAAAGGGGAGAAAGGAGAAGAAGAAAGAAAGAAAGAAAGAAAAACATAGACCCTTGCCCTTCTTATTATTTCTCCTTTCTGTTTATTATACATAAATTTTATCTAGAACATTTTCTTTATTTATTCGTCTATTTATTTATCCACAAACTCATTCATTTTAATAAATTGGGAATCATCCCTTAATCCAAAATGATACCATTAGCCATGTGATAAATGCTAACTGGGAGAATTAAGCGCTGTGATATTTACTTTTCATGCAAATCACATTTAACATTATTTAAAGGTCGGCAGTGTATACTAGTTGGTGCCCCACGGAAATACGGAAATACATGAAAAAGTAATTTCATTTAATCGTACAGCTTGATTTCTTGTTTTAACTAAGTTGTCAACTTATTTCTGGATCCTCGTACTACCTTATTAATTTTGTTTGTTGTTGTTAGTTAATACCCCTTTTGTTTCTGATACGGGACGAAAATTAACAATGATTTACAGATTAAAAAAAAAAGAAAAGAAAAAACTTTAACATGATATTGCTTTGTGGTCATCCATTTCGCTATAAACTCTTTTTTTTTTTATATATAAAATGCTTATTGATAGAATCTTGTTATGCTATCGTTTTGAACATAGCCCCATCTTTCGTTTAATTTATACAAAATAGGTGATTTCTATGATAATAAAACATTCACATCAAATAATGCAAGAGCGTATTCCTCGTGTAACCACATTACGGATTGGAATGAAATGCCTTAATAGTCACAACAACTTTTTGTGCTTCTTTTCCCTTTTATCTTATTTTTTCTTCTTTTATTGTATAAAATGGATAAGCTTGCTCCAGAGTTACTCTCACTTATATTTATTTACCTTCACCGTGAACAAAAGCTTCAATGCAGACTTGTTTGTCGCTCATTTGCAAATGCTTTACGAAATGGACACGATCTAGAAACAGTAGTAATGTCGTGCTGGCCTTCAAGTGACCACTATGGAGAAGCCTTTACCAATCTCGTTGAACATGTTCGTGCTGATCCTGCAACTGGAAAGAAATGCAAGAGACTCGTACTTGACGGACAACTTAACAGTGGCTACAATAAGAGTGAACTCGGGGAACTCTTTCCGAATTTAAGCTGTCTCTTTTTGGGAACTGGTGGCTTAATCACACTAATGAATCAGGCAAAGTATTTCCCCAAAAATGCAATGATAGGACCAGACCCATTGCAGCATTGGAGAGAAAACCTTGAAATGTTGTTGGTCGAATCTGATAGCAGGTTTTACTCTGGTCTTTTTGTTGGTGACGTGTTTAAGAATTTGACAACACTTGTTCTTGGCGCTGAAAATGAGTATCGTACCACGAGGTTTTCTGCTGTTTTTTCAAGCTTTCAAAACACACCTGCTCTAAAGAACTTGGTTATTGCATCAAATAGTATTCGTCTTAATGAACTGGAAAAACTTCATAAAAACGCACCGAATCTCGAGTCACTTGTTTTGCTCCACGCTGGCTTTAAAGATGCACATAAAGATCGACAAGTTAATCAGCCAGCAAACTCGTTAAAAAAGTTGGTTATAAAATCCCAGTTGGTCCATTTTAACATCTCTGAAACTTTGACAAAATATATGGCTCAAAAGTACCCAAATATCCAACATTTCAGTCTCTTACTCAATGAAAAACTGCCTCATCCCAGCATAGAGCCTAATGTCAATTTGGAAAGCTCACTTTGCAATCTTTTGACACAATTTGGCCCTAAACTGGAAAGCGTAAAGTTAAGACTGCCATTTTCTCCCTCCAACACTATTGATACTCTAATTAAATGCACAGGTCAAGTTCAAGAATTAGAAGCGAACGCGTGTTTTGGGAAAACAAAACTATACAAAATATTATCGTATGCAAAGGACTTCAATCTACAAACACTTCATTTGACACAATTACCTTCATTTCAGTTTAGTGTATTGAAAGGCATCAACGGATTGAAATCTCTTGGATTGGTGTTTAAAGACAAGATTAAAAGCAAAGATTCAATTAATCTCAACAGTCTTCTCCGACAAGTGACAAGTAACATCGAGTCGCTGGAAATTGGCAATGCAACGGTGAATGTAAACTCTAAAAAAGGCAACCCTTCGAATATCCGTACGTTAACTCTCAAAAAATCAGTTGTACCGACAGAGATGCAGCATTTTCTGACTGAAAATTGTCATCAATTAAAGTCGTTGACGCTGTATCGATGTCACGTTGGTCCAGTGTTTGAATTACCATCCCACCGCCTATCCTACTTTGCAATCGACATAGTCAGACAGTGTGAGCCTTTTTACATTCGAACCATTAATGAACTAGAAAAGTACAAGTACAATGTAACCCACCTTCAGGTAACGCTCGGAGATACAACATGTCATTATAGGTTCCCGAGTGACCAGAGTACAGAAAACAATCCACTCCTAACACACGAGTACTTTGATAAACATGACCATGCCATTCGCTTGGTGTGCAGACCAACAGAATATGATGACAGTCTCTCCTATTTTCAGTTTAAATGTGCGAGTGCTCAAACTATTTTTTATAACGGATATCTTGCACTTTAACTTTATGTAGTGTATTCGGATAATACTAAAAGACAAATAAAAATAAAGCATAAGCTAGCAGCTTTCAATTGCTTATTGTTTAAAGATGGGGTTTTTTTCCCTATTTTTCTTTCTTTTTAAGTATATATATATATATCTAGACTTGCGTATTAGGGAAAGGAATACCATCTCATGCATTTTCTGTCAATTTTACTTATTTCTATAATTGTTCATGCTCTCAATGCATCAGTTACTTTCTATTTTCTACTTTGCCCAGTCCCAATGAGTATTCTAGAAAGCTCTAGACTATTATCCCGGTAAATGATTATCGTACCTGTTAAACCTTCAGAAAATAATTTAACTTGCTTTAAAACTCGCTGTTTACCGAAATAGTTTTAGAAATGACGCTACAGTAATTATGTGTCTATACTCTCACAACTGGAGATTGAGAAGGAAATCCTAAAACCCAAAAATTGATGAAGTGTTACTGAAAAATATAAGAAAAAAGTTTCAGCTTTTTGCTATTTTTTTAACCTACTCATCTCCATTTACTATTACTATTGTTTGATAATTATCATTATAATAACCATGTTTATCCATCAACAGCCATTTGAGAAGAGAAATAATAATAATAGAAAAAATGAGCCAACCAACAAAGATAAAATCAGTCTACACTCATAATAAGACTTTCTTTTTTTTTTGGCAAAAACTTGCAGCTTGTGAGGTAAGGTGGATTATTGACGAAAAGTTAAATTTCGGCCCACTATGTCTACTGTATCATTAATATATTAATTATGTAATGATTTAAATAGTACGCTTTTATTATTAAAATAT
>VCJG01000309.1:25691-39414 GCA_024140375.1 Backusella westeae | reverse complement strand
TTTTTTTTTTTTTTTTTTTTTTTAGGAAGAATTGCTTGAGGCGTATAAATCCCATGGTATTGATCCAACTCTGTATTATTGGTACATCGATCAACGTAAATACGGAACAAGTCCTCATGGTGGTTATGGTATTGGTGTCGAGCGTTTCCTTGCATGGTTGCTTGATCGATACACTATAAAGGAATGTTCGCTCTATCCACGCTTTACTGGTAGATGCGCACCTTAAACACTACTTCTTATTCAATTTGGTAATGCCTGAATCGAGAACTTTAATACCAAACTCAATAAAAAAAAATATTTATATACATGCTATTCTATGTCTTCATAAAGCGTGTTTAATCTTGATATCAAAAGACGTGCACTTAAAGCATACTCTTTTGTCATTTCTTTTTCTCTAAGCACATACAGGCTCTTATGTTTTTAATAATAATCTTTGATCTTTTAACTCAAAAATACGGTTTCGGGAGTTTTAGATTTTCGCCCCCAACTAAAAGCACACACTGTTCCTAAAATATGTATTTGTTTGAGACATGCACTGTCGATCAGAATTAACCATAATCGGAAAGTAAACCGTCATTGATTCTCACGATTGAAAATAAAGCCAGTGAAACACTGCATAAATAAAACGTTTCCCTCTCTTTCATATCTCTCTCTCTCTCTTCCTTCATTTATATCAAAATGAGTGAACGTCAACCTCTGCTTTCTCCACACGAGCATAATGAAATCACATTCAAATCATCATTAAAACATACCTTTTTATCTTCCAAAATCAATGTACTATTGATTTTTGTTCCGATTGCATTTGCGTTGAGCGGTGCATCTGATAGCGTCGTCTTTACATTGAATTTCATTGCCATAATTCCTCTTGCAAAGTTACTTGGTTTCGGTATGTGTTTAAGTAAGTGGAGGAATGGAGTATTAACATCAAATTAGCTACCGAGGAAATCGCATTAAGAGCGGGTTCTGTCTTGGGATCTGTAAGTTTTGAATATATATATATAGACTAAGTACTGAGTTGGTATATATAGCTTTTAAATGCTACTTTTGGTAACGCTGTAGAACTTATTCTTGGTATGATTGCTTTAAAAGAAGGATTGGTTCGTGTAGTTCAAGGTAAGGGTGAAATGGTTAAAAAGTGACATGGAATACTAAAAATATCAGTGAGATAGCTTCCATCTTGGGTTCCATTTTATCCAATATTTTGCTAGTAAGGTTTCACTGATTAAAAAAACCTTTTTTTTTTTTTTGAGAAATAGAAACATAACTAAGCATCTTATTTTCTCTCAAGGTCCTTGGATGTTGCTTTTTACTAGGAGGTTGGAATCGTAGTGAACAAGAATTTAATAATACAGGTAACTTTAAAAAGATGAGTTGTAAGAAAGATGAGTTAAATCTATATATTAGTGGCACAGACCTCCACTTCCCTTTTGGGATTGACTACTCTGTCTCTACTGATTCCTGCAGCCTTTAGTGCCACAACCTCTGGTACAAATAATGAACTGACCGATTCTGGTATCATCTATCTTAGTCATGGTACCGCCATTGTGTTGTTGATTGTCTATGTACTCTACTTGGTCTTTCAACTAAAAACACATACTGAACAGGTAATAGTTTTTTGATCTGGGGGGGGGAAATCAAAATATGCTAATGTTATATCCCAGTTTCAAGATGCTGTTGATGAAGATGAAGAACCCCATACCTCGCTCTATTTTTCTGTTGTAACGTAAGCTCAGAAAATCCTCCCCAAAAAAAGATTACCGACTAACGCCGATGTTACATAGTCTATTAGTTATTGCATGTTTGATTGCTTTCCATGCTGAGCATCTTGTAGGAGCGTAAGTTCAAAAAAAAAATAACCAAGATTCTATAGAGCATTTACCAGACTTATTCTAGTATCGAAGGTGTCGTTGATGCTTGGGGTTTAAATGAAACTTTTGTTGGTCTTATTATATTGCCCATTGTTGGAAAGTGAGTATTTAGGGGAAAAAAAAAGAGGGGGGGACATGTTTATTGATAAACTTTGATCTAGTGCTGCTGAGCATGTTAGTTCTGTCACCTTTGCCATGAAGAATAAGATGAATTTATGTATTGGTATTGCCATTTCATCGTCACTTCAAATCGGTCTTTTAGTATCCCCTATTCTTGTCATAACAGGTTGGATCTGGGATATTCCAATGACCTTCTTCTTTGAGGTTTTCGAAACCGTTGTCTTGTTTGCTAGTGTTTTAATAGTCAATTATCTTATTGCTGATGGTAAATCTAACTGGCTTGAAGGTGCACTGCTTTTGGTAAGAAGTGTATTATAAAACGAAATGGTTAAGGTTGTTAATCTGATTTGATATAGGCTGTATACGCCATTGTTGCAATGGCATTCTATTATCATCCTGACGTTTAATGCATTACTTTATAAAATAAAAAAAATCATCATTCATATTATCTTTAATTTATCCAAAGCTTGTATAGTAATGAACATATGTTATTCAACAGGACATAAAGGATATACTTTGCCTCGAGCATGTAATGGTATTCCCTTATTCACACAAGATTCAAGTGTTCTTTTTTTTAACTTCCTTAATCATTTTATTTATTTACATGGAAGTACATATATTATTATTTCTTTAATTTTTAATTACGAGGGTACTGACAGTAGCGATCCTTGATACTCGTGACCTATATGACAAGATGAGTGAATAAGGGGCACATTTTCACAAAATAAAAAGAAAAACCATACCTCGATAATGCCTTCAATGGATGTGTGAATAACATAGTGATGTGAATTCAGACCATAAACAGTATGGCTCTCAATAACATGACCTTTATAGTATTGTTGTTTATGCTTGTTCCATTTTAATTCACTTCGGCGCCATTCAAAATCGAAAGGAGGCGTGCCCACTAAATCAACAGTGGCTTCAACCTTATCGCCTTGATGAATATTCTCAAAGACATCTTTACCACCATTGACAAAGGAAGAGGGTAAAGGATGGATCTTTTTCACCATGTTTGGAGGGAAGGATCGACACTTGTTACGACCATCTCCAACAGAAACAATGGTAAGGTTGCCTGGCTTATCGGCCAAGAAGGAAACTCTTGTATCTTTGGTTGAAACATCCTCATTCTTCTCATTAAATTGATATGCTAAATAAACAAAAAATGAATAATCGAGTTTTGGCATGTATAATATATAACTTACAGATGGTAAAAGGTGCCATTCCGGAAAGAGTGTAATCGAGAGTATCACCCACACATACATCATCACATGTCTCTATAGGGTTGATGGTAGCAATATCCAAGGCCTTGACAAAGATGGTAGACTTATCATCTGCCTTGATCTCACTCATACAGCCATTGGCATCCGACACAGTCTCCAATTGAATCTGGTAGGAGCCCGGTAAGGACAATTCGTTATCCAGCTTCAAGGTATAGCGATTGGTATTAATCTCATCCACAATGATCTCCCTTCCACGCTTTTCAGAGGCATGGCGCATCGTCAGTGTAATTGTAAATGGTGCCTGGCCTGTCAGGTCCAACACGATGGGGTCCATATCATGCGAGGAAAGATTATCACCAACACAGACAAGACGTTCCTTGCTGTGGGGGTTACGAAAAACAGCGGTAGGCGATGCGTGGACGGTTTGCTCGAGCTGTAAACCAGACAAAGAGAAGGGTGGTGTGTACTGTTGGTCAGAGAGCTTTTCAAAGACATAGCGATATCTACCACTTGGGCTTGTGAGCATGGGGAGATGGACCTTAGGAAGTCCTGATGTCATATCACCGGTGCTAACCAACTGATAATCCCGTTTGCCATTTGCGCTGCGATACTGCTTGTAGGAACAATAGAATGGTGCTCTTCCAGTAAAGTTGATGTCAACAGAGTCATGGACACCTTCGCACACTGCACGTCTTTCACGCACACCATTGGATAATACAGTGACATCGCCCTCCTCAATTGAGAGTGTTGGTTTCTCCAGCCATTTAATAAGATAGTGGTGAGGTAGGACATCGCCCTGACAGATGGCATCTTTGACCTTCAATAGTTCGTAGTGTCCGGCATCTTGAACTGCAATCTCTGCATTTGGATCGTTCAATCGTTTGGTTGTGATACTAGCATCTCCCTTCTCGATATTTCTAAAAGTGACATCCCATGGACCTTGACCGGAGAGACGTAGAGGAATATTGGCAGTATTGCCCTGCTGGATCTCAATTACGCCCTCCTTTTTCTTGCCGGTGTAAAAGTAAGCAGTAGGACGATCACGGCGCACTTGAACAATAAAGTCACGAGACTCGACATCCTTGATACATTCATTTGCATCTTCAATCTTCAATAATGAAACCGAGTGTTGGCCGGGCTGCGTAAAGGGTGGGAGGTCAATCGTGTATCGGTATCCGTCCACCTGACTAGAGTGCTTTTCGCCATCTACCGACCAATGGAGCATAAATGGACCGGTGCCCTGAAGCTCCACGTTGGCCGAGATATCCTCTCCAAGACATGTATTGACAGGCTGACGGCGTCGTTTGTCAAAGTAAGCATCGGGTTGAGGATGGACAATCTGATTAAATGTTTTGACATGAGGATCAAGGTTAGTGTAACGGCGGTCATCAAGAGAAACAAACTCGTAAATGTATTCGCCACTGGATCTGGGAAGATAGCTAAAGATGTGACGTGATCGATCGACCTTTTCCTTTCTGCGGTCCACTTCAACCTTGGATTTGCCCTGCTGCTTGTATACAATGTATTCCAGCATGTAAGGCGCGGCACCCTCAAATTCAGCAGTAAACTTCATGCCAATCTCGCTCTCACTATGGCATTGAGATGGAATAGGAACAGCACCCACCTTAACCAAAGGATGAGGGGGTTGAATTACGTGGCACGACGAAGGGTGAAGGATGGTGCCCTGGCAGAAAGCATCGCGCACAGAATCAAGCGTGTATTCACCGGGTGCCTGTGCAGGGATGAACTGAGACTCACCATCCAATTGGACGCTCTTTGATTGGATCTCTTGAGAAGACTCGTGTTTAAAAGTATAGCCAACCTCCAACGCCCCCTCCCCTTCCGTGTGTAAACGCAAAGGCACATGGCTCTTTCCAATCAACAGGTCAACTGCTTGAGTTGTGCTGCACTCAAACTTGGCGATGGGACGATCGCGGATATTAAATACCTGCCCATTCAAGTGGGAGATATCAGCCGAGTTACCCGCTCCATCTGTGATACGCACCAACTCGTATTCTTGGTGCGAGGCCTCCTCAAATGTCAGGTTGAGCTTGATGGACAGCTGCTGTGGTGCTCCCCAGGAGAAGTCTTGGTCGGGCTGCATGGCAAAGAAGGACGCATCTGCAGAAGACAATCCACCAGTCAGGCGTAAAAGCTTCGAGTTGAATACATCGGGCTGAATGCGATTGAGTTGACGCTGGGCAGTTTCCTCCTTTACTTTATGAATGTATTGTACTTTGAGTGGAGGCACGCCGTACACTTCCAGCTCCAATGCCTGCTTATCGCCAACACAGTAATTTGTTGTCTCGACGGGTTTAAACTGAGCAGTGGGACATGCAAATACAAACGCCAAGTGTCTCGTGGTTCGCACATCCAATCCATCGGCGGCGGTGATTCTGCCAAGGGAATAGGCACCGGGTTTTCTAATGCGAATGTAATATGTCTCGATGCCGTTCTTTGCCTGGCTGATTTCTGTAGCACGTTGGACGTCTCTAATATCGAGATTTGTTGATGTTTGAATGCCTGTTTCAAAGTCGTGACGTAAAAGCGTAATGGCCTTTGGTGAAGTGTTGTTTAGAATGATGGGTATATAAATGTCTTTCTTTCCAATCTCCTTTTGTGTTAGGCAGTAGTATTCATCGTCTGGGTTCAGTTTGGCAGTGCTATTATAACAGTAATCAATAAAACCCCAGTTTGCCCTTGCAATATTTCATATCTTACCCAAATGGCAGAATGTGTACCGTGTGTCTACCCAAGATGTGACTCTTATCAATCGCAATCTCTTTTTCAGACATCCACCTTGCATTGGATAGTCCAACCTTTCGAGTATGCGAATCACCTAATTGAATACTTGTTAATAATAATAATAATAATATGGAAATACTGCTCTTTTACCAAATATAATTCTATAAAGAACTGCGCCAAAAGAGGTCTATTTTGTATAAAACATCTTTCAATATACACTATCAACTAATAGCTAATAATACCCAACTTACCGCCGTAAAGGAATAGGCCGACATGTTGAGCCAACACATGAGCAATATCAGCAAAACGGTCTTGACGACTCTGAATTGTAACCAAGGGATTTTCACAAAGTGAAGCACAACCAGGAATAAGGTGTCAATCACACACCACCTGAAGGCAATGCCACTGTATTGATCGGGAAAGCGTGAGCCATACAACGCAAAGAAATCGAGTGCTTTCAAGGATTGAAGTAAAACAAAGATCGAGCACGCCCAAAGCCGTTGAGTGGGGAATTCAATTATGGACGGTGCAATCAAAGCTTTCGCTTCAGGTCTAGTGTGCTGTTCCGCCATTTCTCTCTTTTATTTCTCAACTGATCTAAAGAGGCTTTGATCGAGGTTGTTGAATAAAAAAAAATATGTTATAAATAAAAGAAAGGCGCGTTATTCAAAAAAAAAAAAAACATATGTGAACACAACAAGAATTAATTATTCTGTGTTAATGGTGACTGCCAATATTGCAGTTCTTCCATTTGACACTTTGTTGTGCTCTTTGCATATCAGCTACTTTTTGGAGATAAAAGCACCTGCTTACACTGATAATTAGGGTTTGCTTTGATAAATACACATTCGATAAAAGAGATGGCATCGATCGATGCTTTAAATACATACAAGAATCATTATATTAAAAAGCGTATCTATGGTTTCAAAGGTGATGTTGCATTCTAGTATTTTGTTGTTATTGTTACAATCCATCGTATCTTGGCACTTCATTACCTATAAATGACGTCCATATTGAATGCTATCAGCATATCACTTTAGCTCATCTTTGAGTAAATAAGCTTGTTTTGTATTTCGTACTAATAATAATAAAAATGTATCCTTTTTATGTAAAAGTAAGCAACAGTGAAACAGGGCGGGTATGAAATCAAACAATGAAAGCAAGGGATTCCTGATTATCATCTAATACTATTAATATATTATGGACTATTCGTATGAGTCTATAACCTAACCAATTTGCGTTGTTGGATTGCCACTCACTTTGTGCCTATCAGCGTTATTCATGAGCCGTAAAAAAAAAAATGAAGATTTGCTTTTTTGAAATGATACCTCAAGTATCTGTATATATTGCTCGAAATACATTCTACGCACTGTCACTGACGCCTTATAAATTAGAAACAGGATGTACATCCACTTTCTTGTATCCAGGCACAACTGTAAGATATATCCCCATCAAATATGCAACCGACTCATGGTCAAGTTGAACTTTATGAAGGTCTACTCTAAGGCTGTGTTTATCAACAAGTTTATAATGGGTTAATAGTAACTTGTAGGTTAACTTCAAGGCATGTAAATGCTCTATCAATTTGAAGCAAGTGTATTTTTGCAGTTAGTAAACTTTGTGAGCTTTTCCAATAAATTAATTAAAAAAGCTGGCTGAGCTTGCTCGATTAATTTCAAACCCAGCAGTGAGCTTTTGATTGCAAGACAGGCGCATCCAACAGGCCCCTTCTCTTTATCACAAAGTAAGGATGATGCCATTAAGATGATCCATCCATCCATTTATTAATCCAACGTCTCTGTTCATTTAGAATGCCTCCCAAGTTCGATCCCAGTGAGGTTAAGATCATCTACCTTCGTGCCACTGGGTAAATACTTTTACTTTTTGTTTTTTTGTTCTTAAATAAAATATAGTTTTACTTGTGTGAATCGGAATGTTAAAATTGAGTTGATTCAAACTAATGCATTATTACTTTCATTGTCGATTCTTGAATTTAGTGGTGAAGTCGGTGCTTCCAGTGCTCTCGGTAACTATGACAACATGGAAACGATAAAGACAACGAAACTTACCCATTTTTCCTCAATTTAGCCCCCAAGATCGGTCCTCTTGGTTTGTCCCCCAAGAAGGTCGGTGAAGATATCGCCAAGGGTACCAAGGAATGGAAGGGTCTCCGTGTCACCGTCCAATTGACCATCCAAAACCGTCAGGCTCAGGTCTCCGTTGTCCCCTCTGCCTCCTCTTTGGTCATCAAGGCCTTGAAGGAACCCGTCAGAGACCGCAAGAAGGAGAAGAACATTGCCCACACTGGCAACGTCGCCCTCGAGGATATCATTGAGATTGCCCGTACCATGCGCTTCAAGTCTTTGGCTCGTGAGCTCAGCGGTACCGTCAAGGAGATCCTTGGTACTGCCTTCTCTGTCGGTTGTACCGTCGATGGTCAAAGCCCTGTTGATATCACCCGTGCCATTGATGCTGGTGAAATCGAAATTCCTGTAAGTTAACAACCTGTCATTTAGTAACTTGGTGATTTAATTATTTATTATTTAAAAATAGGAAAAATAAATTGGCACTTTTTCATTTGTGGATCATTTTCAAATACATTTATTTTTATGGAAACGAGTTTATTATATTGTTGTTTTTTAATTGAGTGTATGATGATGATGAAGAAGAAGAAGTGTATGTATGTATGTGTTTGGAATGGAAATGTACAAAAAGAAGGTTTTTATGGTTTTGGTTGAGAGTAGTAGCTGTATCCCATGGATGCACTCATGTGATCGAGTGGAAGGGGCGGCCCATATCTATGATAGCGCCCACTCACGACAGATGATGCATACATGCCATTATAAGAGTTGGCCCCACTTACAGATTGAGCATAGCCACTGATGGGGTATCCTGCTCCGGACACCGAGTAATTGGATGAATTGCCATTCATGTTGGGATGAGAGTAGCTTGAATAAACACCATGACTGACAACCGATGCAGAACTGGGAGTAACTTGGGATAGTCCGTCCGTCCAATTCTCAGACAAAACCATCTTTTCATAATCAGACCAACGCATCACTGGAATGGATTTGGGATCAAAGTGTCCTTCCTCGGCAACTGCGATCTTCTTACCCTTTTCTCCTACCACCACACGCGTGCTACCCCAAGAGAAGTCATCGAAATGCCAGAAAGAATAAATTGGCAAGGCAAATGAAAAGATAGGCAAGGCCAGAATAGACACAAAGAACCAAGCAATGTACTCCCATCGGCGATGGATAATAAAGATAATGATTTGTAAACCATATGTACAACACAGTGTTATAATGGTAATGTAAGGAACTTGATCATCCGCTTCTGTAAGCTTCCAAATCAAGACGCCGAGGTATGCTAAAAGAGCAGGCTGAACAAGTGTACTAAGCAAATCAAGCATGACGATAAAACGCATCGAGAAACAGCAGAAACCGCAGAGTTGTTGAAGGAATACAAGTTCACCAAGGTTATGCACCGTAGAGTTAATCCAACGACGGCGCTGGGAGACAAGTACAGACCAAGTATCAGGAGCATTTGTTTTACACTGGGCATCAGGGTTAAACTTGGTCTTGTATTTTGGAAAGTGCTTTAATAATAAAGTTGTTAAATATCTGTCTTCACCCAAGTATAAAAGATTCTTTTTGTGAAGCGTATCGACAATATTGATGACATAGTCTTCAATAACCTCGTTGGCAATAAAAAGAGGCTTTTTTCCATCGATTGTACGAATGCGATACATTGTAAAGCAGCCTGGAAGACAACTGACGGTAGAAAATAACGACTCGAATGATTTGACCATATGATGAGATATAAAGTATTCATAAACTTGAATCATTGTTACCCAGGTATCCTTTTCGTTTGCAACCTGTGTTTCGCCACAGAGACCAATGATCTTTGCATCGTGTGCCATGCTCGAGACAAGATGGTTGAGGCCGGTTGGCATCACTTCGGTATCTGCATCCACCATCAAAACATATTCATAAAGCTCTGGACTCACACCAATCACATTTCGCATTTGATGATACATTTCTAGCTGCATTGGGTTCATGGGAGCATCAAAGTAGACTCGATTCAAGTATTGCATCAACACCAATTGAGAGTCACGCTTACCACGATTACCAGGCTTTTGATGCTCTTGAGGGGCTCCGACCTTTGCGACAACAAGATAGGGTACGACATGTCCTTTGATCTCATACAGTCCGGAATAAATTTTGGCTCGATTGTGCTGCTTCATGCCTTCACCAACCGAAACAAAGGAAAGGGGCTCGGGGTCGATTTGAGGATCCACACCAAAGATATCCAGCACAATACGAGGAGTAGGTCTATCATTACCACTTCCAACAATCATACCATCACAAATAACAACAATCAGCTTGCGCTTGTCGTCGTAGCGTAGAACAGCCAACGAATCAATGGTTTTCTTTAAGGATTCTTCATCTTCGGTATAGCAAGTAACCTGGCAAATGACAAATTTATCCAATTCTTCGGGAATACGAGGACTTCCGAAACGAAGAGCAGCGACAAATTTGAAAACTAAGACGATACATAAACAGACGGTGATGGCCAGCAAGAAATAGGTGGAGAACTGACACTTTGGAGAGTTTCTATGATCCACCATACCAACAAAGTAAAGGTTTCTTATGCACGCCAACTCGCGATTCTTCTGATCCGGTGTGAGTGGCAATTGCTCGAATTTTGAGGTAATGTCTGATCCGGAATTATCTTGAAATAAATTAACCACCTCTGGATCCAAAAAATTTGTATCAATGTTGGAAGGAACGGTTACGCCAGGAGGTCCGACAAGATATCTACCGCCCATCATGTAGGTCGTCAGGTCATAGATGTTCTCGTCAATCACAGCCCACATACGGTTGGTCTTTTGGCCGTTCAAGGTATATCCACCCTGTGCTTGATCGCTCAAGGCCTTGTCTTCGAAGCCCATGTTGCCCACCTTGTAGTTTCTGCGAAGCATCGTCATTTGATCATAGTACCAATTTTTACGATAATTACCAGTAGCATATCGGAAGTCGTGGTATTGAGCATTTTCATCGGTATAATTGACCTGATAATCAGTAGAGACAAAGGGGGACACGTTTTCACAGAGATCAGAGACTTGAACAGGGAATATATCCGTGGCATCCTTGCCAGCATATGACAACACCGAAGCCATGGGGACAACACTGGGGTAATGATGGGGTGCATACGCACCAAGGTTAAACACCTCACCTCGGATAGTCACATAGCCATCCTCACCAGAATTATGTGAAGATAGCTCATTTTGCGAAAACACATTTTGCTTGGGACAAATAGTATCACCAAAGAACACAAGAAACCAGATGATAAAACCGCACAGTAGGGCAATCATGGCACACAGTGTGAACTTTTCACGCCATGCAATACGGACATCTTTACGTTTCATGCGTCCACACTTGAGAAGGAAGAAACTGGGGATCCAAAACGTGACACAGTGTACAAACCAAAGCCAGCGTTTTCGAGAGGGCGACATTGTGCTTTCTTTTTCATCATTGGCGTTCAATTCTGTATTGATGGGAGGCGCTTGAGGACTAGGGATAAAGTAATCATTTGTGTATTGTGATTCGGGATACAGGTAGTGTCCCTCATACTCGTCCATATATGTCATCTTGCCTTCAGAATAGTAGGAAATTGGTATATTTTCTGATACGGTATTCATATCGTTATCATGATGATAGATGATGGTGTTTCTGTCCATCACGCCTCCTTTTTCGGTTTCTGCGACAGTGTTATTATCATTGATCTTTTCATTCTTTTCAAGGTTACGCAGATGCTGTTCCAAGGATGACCATAGAGAGTAGCTAATAAAGATCTAATATTAAAGAAGTAAGTAAAAAGATAGGGTAACAATAACTGAATGGAGACTTACTTTTGTATTTCCAATAGCAACTTGTTTCTTTGTCCATCCATACGTATTTATAATGTTTTCACATTGATCCCTTGGTTCATTAAGTTCTGTAAGATCCAAAAGATTGCATGGCATGGCATACGTATCCAGGAAATCAGAAAATGGCATAGAGATGGGATAAAAGTACTGCATCCTTTTAGCCAAGTCATCAAGATGACAGGCGTCAATTTGCTTCTGTACCATGCGTCGGTCAATGTGGGTGAAATCACAGGCATCGTTTGGTTTGATACAAAACACTGTCCATAATGTAGCTTCTTCAAAGGAGAGTAATAGGTCATCTAATGCGGAGCGGATCTGTGAAATGACAGTCTTCTTTTCCTGATTTTTTTTGGGACTTGTTTCCTTTTCGCTCGGTTTTTTGCGTTGACTTTTACGCATCGATGGTTGACGCATGGGTGTTGCGGTCTGTTGGATATCCAGCATAGCAGAAACGTTATGGATGGGATGGCTATCGATGGCAAGGTTCTCGTCAGAAAACAGGTCAAGCGCAAACGTGTTCCAGGATGCAGGCAAGGACTCATCGCCTCTAAAGAGTGTAACAAAGTCCACAAGAAGCTGATTGTTATTTTGCGATAAGAAACCGGATGGATCGTAATTCACCTTGGCCGAGAAGTGCTGGATCGAGAACTGTTGTATGCCTTTACTATTTACATTATTCTCGTAGAGCGGGTTTTCGGAATTGTATCGGGTCATGGCTTGTAGCAAATTGAGGTCAGAAAAGTCACGTTTGCCGCTGGTATTTTTTTCCGACATTTTATTAATAATGGCGCAGATGCCTCTTGAAGGGCGTTCCAGTAGCTCCATGCATGCCGTATTGTTGTTAAAGGAGAACTCGGGCAATTCAATGGATTCTTCTTGTAATTCTGGAATGTCGCTTTCAAAAAGTCGATGGCTGAGAAAGTTGTACATTTTCTCATTTGCATAATCGATACAAAATTGGTCAAAGTTAACCGAGCTATATGTGCTTTGAGTACCAGGAAAATCCATGATGCCAATGAAACTATTGAAATGATCTGTGCAGGTCTTGTTATTGAGGTATTCCACCATCCAAGAGAACAGTAACGAATAGAGTGTTTGGGCAAGATTGTCACGCTGCTGCGCTGCCTGTGAGCACTCCATAATTAATGTTGTCACATCGTTTCCGATGAGTGCCGTTTTAAATTTCAAAGCATTGGCTAAGGCCGTTGGATTGAGTCCTAGAAAATCGGCAGCCAATTCCAGCGTATCTTCATTTTTAATGATAACGGATTCTTCTGTTCCCGCCGCAAACTCCAAATTTCCTAAATGTAGAATGGCTGCCAAAAGCTGGATAATGCGACTGACTTGATCTCTTCGAAAGCCTGCGGTTCTCATCATATGCTTCAGTTCAAGAAAACGAGCACCGTCTTCCTGATGCACCGCACGGCCATAATTGGCAAGATAGCGAAAAGTAGTTGGATCATCTTTTAACTGTAGAACCTGTTTTTCATCGGGCGTGGTACCGGCCAAGAGCATATAGAAAATATTAAAGTTCCCCTCATTGAGTTTTTTCCCACTGACACGCGTTTTCTCCAAAAAGTAATGAAGTGATTTTGCGCCAACAATTCTACCACGGCCATTAAAGTGAATTTCTGTATAGAGACCGACACGTGACGCATCCTTGTTGACATCTGTTTTGGCAGATCCAAACAATCGTAGCACCTCTTGTCCATTCATTATCTGGTTGTGTGATTTGCCAAGTCGTTTATTAACACTGAGTCTCATTAGATGGTTAACAACTAAATTTCGAATGTGTGTTTTTCCACTTCCAGATTCACCACTACCAATGGTAATAAATT
>VCJG01000309.1:12390-25681 GCA_024140375.1 Backusella westeae | reverse complement strand
CTTGATTTTTTTTTTTTTTTTTTTTTTTTTTTAAATTAAAACCATACCAAAGTATAACTATTTGATCATTTCCTGTACGTCTCATAGAGAAATAAGCACGGTTGGTGAGTTCAAATATATTTGGATTTAGTTTTCCCTGAATGTTGTCATTCTCTTTGCATTTATATGAAACCACATATTCTTCACTGGTCTGCGCATCATTGATACCCAATTGTCTCCCGGGATTGACGGATACAAGGCAAGATGAACCGATGTTTGTGTAAACATTGTAATTATTAAATCTAGCAGAGAGAATATCGACTATTGTAAATTCAGATGGTTCTGAAAGGTCAACAATGTCCTCTGCTGGTCGCGTATGCTGAGCCATCAGGTTATTTGTCTTTTAAAAAAAAGTGAAGAGGAAGAAAAAGAAAAATAAACAATTGTTATTAATAACACTTGAAATGTTTTTATTTTGATTGCCATAAGTTATCGATTGGATATCTACAAGAGTTAAAAATAGGTCTCTTCTTTTTTTTTTTTTCATTTTTAGATATTGTTTGGAACATACAAATACTTTTTTGTAGAATAAATACGAACAGAAAGGTGCCCAATTGACTGATATTTTACTATAAAAAGCTCAATCTGACTCTACGCATTTCGTAGATCTCATTTATTTATAGCAGCTATTTACTAATGAAAGAGAAACCTGAAACCGAAAAAAGACGATAGGTTTCAACTAAGGTTTGGATGGTGTATAAAGGAGCGATTTATTTATTAAATTTCAGTGACAACAATAAAAAAAAAAGGGTGGGTCAAGTGTGATTATAATATCTCAATTTAATGTCTATAATAATTTTTGTAGTAATCTTGGTTATATCTGCTATCTCTCATTGCAACATTCATGGAACGATTTTTTTTCTCATTGTATGTTCTGTCATGATAAGTCTCAGATGATTCTGACGGCGCTTCAATACAGCCTCTTTTAGAATAACATTTATGGACAACTGAAGGTCGATGGCATGCTTGGGTACGGGTATAATAAAAGTTTCTATGGTAGACCTCAACAGGTTTGGAGCAACAGTCGTGGCATTCGTCGGCATTTCGGTTTGTGGCTTTTTCAAGACCTTTGCGTCTGATTAAAGTGTCTGCCATTAATCTGTGTGCTAACTTTGGCTTTTCATTGGCGAGTAAATAGAGTGAATGGGGTACAGAGTGGTAACTTTTATTGTATGTATGAGGTACTCGATCAATCTCGGCCTTTAATTTGGGGTTGTTTGACATGTGCTTATCAAATATTTCGCCCAATTTGATAATGTTTTGCTTTTTCTTCTCCTTTATACATGTAGAGACTCTTAAAGAAGTATTATCGTCTGAGTGTCTCTGAATTAGACAGTTGTTCTTGCTGTAAATGCTCTGCTGCTTTTGTGAGCGATTATGAATATCTCTAGCTTGATATTGTTGTGGTTGGTACTCAATACATTGGTTACTCGCCCATCTTCCGTAGTTAATTACCCCATTATGTGAAAGCGGTATATTTTCCTGAGTATTTGGGTATCTCGGTCCTGTGGATCTCAAAGAGCCATATTGTAATCGATTTTGATCCCTAGGTACCACAATACTTTGAATAGGCAGGGGGTGGCACTTTGTTCTCGAAGAAACTGGTGGGGTATACACCTGATATTTTACAGATGCACTAGGGGGAGCAATGATAGGAGAGCCCTGCTGCACTTGTTGTCTCTGACTGCCAATCATATACATAGAGTTTTGAGTTTGTACTTGTGCTTTATTTGGAGTATGAGACAACTGTCCTGATTTACGACATTCTTGTCGATGCCTTTCTTTCATACGAGATATACTCATATTGTTAAGCTGGGCTAAGTTCTTCTGCGTGTTTGTGACAGTAGATTCATACAGTGGAACTGATTCACTTGTATTGTTTACTGCCTTGAGAATTCCTTTAATCTTCAGTGGGATCTGAGTGGAAGTAGTAGTAGAAATGGGCGATCTGGTGGATCTCTCAACGTATGGTTCTCTAAAGTGAGGCGATAAAGGTTGGCTTTTAGCAGCGATGATGGAAGCTGGTAGTTTCATTCTAATGCTATTATCTTTGAAATTGCTTTCGGGTGTTCTGTCCTGCAGTACATTTTCCTTGGGCAAACGACTTTGTGCTCCATATGAAGAGTTTGAGTAAAATCCAGTTCCATCATTAGAAGAGACTGATTTAGTTGATTCAGACAAACGAGAATAATCAGTAAATACATCACTATTCACTATAGGAGCAAAGCAAAACAGCAACACATTGAGTATATCATAGTATATGCATATATATTATAAATTACCTGTTGCTGAATATAAGTGTTTTTCTTGTTTAGGTAATTCATTCAAAATGTCATCCAAAAGACTGTTTTGAGAAAAAATCGAAATATGATTTTCTCTCACAAAAGAATCTGATACAGGAGAGCTGTTTGTTGAAGAAACATTTGAATCTGTATCCTTGTCAAAAATTAATTCTGGTAAAGCTGAAGAGGTGTATTGCTTCTTGTTTTTCTTTCGGAAGCTTAAAAATCCCATGGTTTGAAAAAGGGAATGTGAATATGATTAAGTTATAAGAGTTGAATATAAAGACAATGAGAAAAAAAAAAGGAATGGTAATTTGTATTTTTTTAAAAGAAAAATAAAACAGTTGAGTTTTTATACTGTTTCTTTAGGAGGAAGGACATATTAATTTTATCATCTCTTTACTAAGTAATGCAAAAGCTCCTTCAAGCCTCTGCTGAGAATCGCAAACGATCTCAAAGGCGCAAATGCAGTCCTGAATGGTAAATTCGACTACTGAAGCTCCTAATTAATTTTTCGTGCATTGATATCATTCTACTTATTAGAAAACTCTATTCTTTTATCCTATTTAAGATCATTACTTACGTTATTTTATGCAATATTTTTTTTATTCTTCCATTGTATTTTCTTAGATACATACACATACACGCATATATGTGAGTATGCGTTTATTTATGATTATCAGGCATTGTTATTACTGATAATGTTGAATGTATTGTTTTAATATCAAGATAGTTAATTAGTATATATAGTAAAAATATTAGGTTTGTCAAGAAGTGTTGTTTCAGATATAGTTTTAATTAACCCTTTTGAATCTTGATGCTTCTGTCTTTTTATTTTTAGATGAGTGCTAATTTTGATTTTTTTTTCACCAGAATCCCCCTCCCAACGATTTATATATATATATATGATAGCGACGCTCCTAAAAAATGACCCTTGTTAATATATTTTTTAAGTATATATTTGATCCCTTTATGTTTGCTTTTGTTTCCCGGATAGACCATTGTATATTCTATTCCTTAAAATAAAAATAATATTTCTAAAAAAAAACAAGAAAGCATTGATGAAATTTTATACATGTATTTGATCTAATACAAAAAAAAGGTGCTGCTGATGGCCTGTCAATGCAGAATTCACGTGCATTTTTTTTTGTACAAAGCAAAAAGGCTATCCACATATAAAATGATGCTAGTCCCCAACTTATGTGATCATGATGATATATTAAAATGCATAGAGTATGCTTCTTCATAAACTCATATATGTAGGAGGAAGATCTGGTGTCTTCCAGGGTCCAACTATCATCATTATAATTATTAGGTTAGCAAAAACCTGGTTTCTATTTGCAAGATAAAAATGGGGTAATGTGCCTCGAACAAATCAAGGGATTGGTTCTGTACAGACAACCAAGGAGTTTTTGTCTAAATAAGGTAATATTTTTCCAACTTTTTTGAAATCAAAATTATTTTAAGCGATTACTAGTAGCAATATCGCTTTATATATTTATCGTTCTATTATTACTGCTCTTACTAATATTGTTTTAGCTATTCTTATGATATAAATATAGTGTTTTCAATTAACCTCAGCTTTGGAAAGTTCATCCCTATCAAGTAGACGCCCGCACAAACCTCCTTTTTTAGAAAGATAAAAAACCCTTGTATAATATTGTACATAATGATGAGTGACATTCATCGAAGCACACAATCATCTAATCATATATAATATATAATATATAGTAATCGAAAATCACAGCTTGATTTTATTCATTAAAATATTCCAAATGTACTTGCGGATGTTACCATTCGTTAACCTAAAACTAAAGTCAATTTTACATGACGAGTTTCGTCGAAAATTTTGCTTATACATAGCGCCTATCGATTCCTACACTTATAGGTTTATTGTATTACCGATTTAGCCACAGCATATGCACGAGGAGCCTCATAGTACAGCGCTAATGATTCTTAAAACATTAAGAGTCATCAAAGTTGAACGTAAGAGTACAAAGTGAATGAAAAGATTTTATCTCGAAACCCGAGCTAATATATATAATATATTAATTACTTGATTATATATTTATATATTTAAAACTTGCAAATACCCCCCGGTATACTTTACCAGGTTTTTTTTTTTTGTTCATAAATATAAATAACGAAACTACAGAATACTATGAGACTCCTTTTTGCTCCAATTTTAGTTGTATCTTTTACGTTTTTCCGAGAAAAATATTCTTTTTTGGACTGTGGATTATCTAAAGAGTTAATAGATTCTAAGATTAACATATTCTTAAAAAAAAAGAAAGATGGTTAATCGGATAAAAATAATGTTGAAATGCAATATACTTGTAAATGATACAATCATTAGATATATCTTGTGTAATTATTTAATAGCGAAGTATAAAAGAGAGGTCTCTCCTTTAATAAATCACAATTGTTATTGGTGACTCAATCTCCTGCATGAAAAAACTTCTTTAACTCTTAAGGATAAAGGTGGTCAATAGTAATGGCCTCAATACATTGATGTCGTTATTCTTAGAATACAAGCTTTTTATTTAATATTGTCTATAATTATGTTTTACTTTTATTTCAGATATTTTGTTTTCATAATTACCTTGTAATAGTGGTACTAGCACACATGTATTCATATGCAGAGATTTGCTTAATATTGTTATAATTAAAAAAAGTGGCAGAGTACTAACTCATCAAGTATATGAAGTGTATGGTACCTGATGAAAGTATAATCCGTTTAGCCGTATAAAAAGAAAGAATGAATCAACTGCATGTATTTGAATCTTATACATCCAGTATCTTCTTTTTGAATGTCAAAGTAAAAACCATCAAGCCAATGCACTTTTAAGTAATACATAAACAATTTATTTTTATTCTGTGAAAGAAAGAAATACTGTAGATATCCAGAAGATCAAAGTGTATCATCAGTTGCGCAAAAGTGTATTCAACAAATGATTTATAAAGTTTGTATTTTGTTTTCAGCAAAACAACAAATATAGATGATATCCCAGTGCTTAGACCCATGGTTATCTAAACATCGGAAACAAAAGCTGTAAAAAGAAGCGACTCATATTTGAATAAACGTTTAGGTTTACCCCCTAACCATCATAATCAACAATCATAGTGTATAGATTTGCATATGATAATCAGTAGTACCCTAACAATTTTATAACACCAATATTAATTAAGCGCTAAAGAGCAGTGATAATCGATCAAATGCTTTCCGTATGACGACTTATTATAGCAACAACGCATTTAATGAATAGGTGCTGTGTTAAGCAAAGTAACTTACCATGTTTAGCACTTTGTAAAACCGAGTGCTCTCTCGTCATTGATTTCATTCTTCCCTTTTTGATCACTTTTTAAGTTCAGATTGCTTGCCAATGATATCATTTTTCTCCTGCTATTTTGTTTTCTTTTTTCCCTTTTACTTTACCTACTTTTTTACTTTCCAACTGTTAGCGTAATAAAGCAATGTTAGAAGGTTTAGTGGCATCGCTACTAAATCGGTTTCTTGGTGGCTATGTTTCTAATTTGAATTATGACCAACTCAAGATCGGTATTTGGAATGGTAAAACGTCATAAACATACGTCCTGTGCATATACTCACGAATTCACTTGTTATAATTAGGCGAAGTTAACTTAAACAACTTGAAGCTTCGTAAGGAAGCGCTGGATAAACTCGACCTTCCTATCAACGTTTCTGAAGGTATTTTCTTATACACGAAACAGTCACCTCGATAAATTAATTGGGAATAATAGGTTATTTGGGCGAGCTTAAATTGGTTATTCCGTGGTCCAACCTGAGAGGAGAGCCTGTAAAAGTGCTAATTGATCATGTATATTTGTTGGCGGAACCGAAAAACGAAACCACTGTAAGGGAAGCACTTTGTTGCCATGATACGTTTTATTAAGCTATAATGATGATTGTAGGTTACAGTTGAGGAAGAAGAAAAACGTGCTCAGGATTTAAAACAGCGTCGACTGCAGACAGCTGATGCATTGGATGCTGCTAATGCAGAGCCAGATAATCAAAAGAATAATGAAAATAATGAGGGGTTTATCAGTCAACTAACGACAAAAATTGTGGATAATCTTCAATTCACCATGAGAAATATCCACATTCGTTATGAAGACAACATATCCGACCCAGGTCACCCGTTTTCAGCAGGTATTACTTTAAAGGAACTAAGCGCTCTATCGACAGATGAGTTGTGGCAACCAAAGTTTATAAGCGAGTCTTCAAATACGATAAATAAGGTAAGCGGGCTTTCAATACACATCGCGCACTTTATTAAGAGCCAATAATTTCGCTAGTTGGCAACATTGGAATCATTATCAGTTTATTGGAATACAGACAGTCGATCTCTTGCAGGATTAGGTCACGAAGAGGCTTCACAAATATATACCGATTTGGTAAGTGTGGATGAAATAGAGTAAAAGGAACAGACTTGTTTATAAAACGATTGGTAGATTCCTACAGCTATCATTACGCCCCAAGAACACCAGTATATACTAAAGCCTGTTTCTGGCAAAGGAAAGGTGTGTAAATTAAAATATAATGAGGCTAAGTGTGCGTATTAATATTTGCATTTTATCAAGATTAAATTGAACAAAAAATACGGTGGAAATGTGCCAAAAGCGGATGTAACACTATTTTTCGATGAGCTTGCATTTGGATTGGATGATACCCAGTACCGCGATGCTATTTTAATGGTTGATTTGTTCCATGCCAACCTGAAAAAACAAAAGGTAGCAGTAATAGTCAAGTGGAAAGAGTGATCTCGTATTGACAACTTTTTCTTAGTATTTAAAATTCCATCCCGAAAAGGGAAAGACGCCTCAAAAAAATCCAAAGGAATTCTTTCAATTTGCAGCTAATGCAGTGCTCTCCGAAATTCATGAGCAGAACTATAAATGGTCATGGGATCACTTTAGGAAGCGCCGTGATCAAAGGCTAGAGTACATTGAGTGCTATATTGCAGATAAAACCAACAATGCAACACCAGAGCAAAAACAGAAGTTATCTAGCTTGGAATGGGATTTGTCATTCGAGGATATCCGATTTTATAGAAGTATTGCGAAAAGTAAAATCCGAAGAGAAAAAATAAGAATTGGTAAGTGATACGAAAGGGGTGAAACATGAAATATACTAAGCTTTCTTTTTTTTTTATATTGAACAGAAAAGGAAAATGAAAAGAAAAAGGCAGAAAATTCCAACAAAGGCTGGTTTTCCTCTTGGTTTTATTCCAGCGAGCCTACTGATGTCGATACAAGTGATACTGATAGCATCAATATAACACTTGAGCAGAAGAAGGAGCTATATGAGGCTATTGAATACGACGAGGATAAAGCTAATATAGCTTCAGCCGTGGATTTGCCCAAAAATGTAATGTCAAGATAAAAACAAAAACACCCAGAAACTGCTTTATTGACACATGCATTTTTTAATAGACTGTTAAATTTGCGCTCAAAGCTGAACTACAGCGGGGTTCATTTACACTCAAGCAAAATGTTAAAACATCGGCAGAAACGGATTTAGTTTCGCTGGTATTTGAAGTAGTAACAGTCGATGTGACAAAATATATTGAATCCATGAAAATCGGAGCTGCCCTTGGTGATTTACAACTATATGATGGCGCCACTCAATGCACTCTTTATCATCAATTAATTGGTGTAAAGAAAGAGAACGATAGTCAGTAAGTTTGGGATGATGAATTTTTATTTAGGATATAGTCCCAACACTTTTTTTTTCTTTAATAGATCTTCATTGTTAAACGTTGCAAATAATTTCACTGAAAAAGACCGGCGTCATTCACTTATTTTAGACAGTTCCCTCGACCACCGAAAAGATAGCCCATTCTTTTCAGTTGTATTCGAAAAAGATCCACTTGAAAGTCAGGCAAACAATGCCTTCACACTTAAAATGAGGCACTTGGAGATTATATATAGTCCAGTTGTCATTGCTGGTATTTTGGCATTCTTTAAACCGCCTAGTTCAAAAATGGAAAGTGTAAATGCGCTGATTGAAGCTGCGGGAAATACATTTGAAGGTCTTAAACGACAAACAAGAACAGGTTTAGAGTTTGCGCTAGAAGCACATACAACCATTGATTTAAACATAGACATGGATGCACCAATCATTATTATTCCTGAAAGGTAAATACACGCAAATAACTTAATAAAACGACAAAAGTGATGTTAATATATAACCCGTTTATATCCAGCCTAACAAGCCAAGATTCTCCAGTGATGATTATCGATTCAGGTCACATCAATGTAGATAGTCAGCTTGCCGACGAAGATGTTGTAAACGATATTAAATCCAAAGAAATTAAAAATTACAACAAGCAAGATGTGAAAACATTAGAGGATCTCATGTACGATAAATTCAATCTCCAACTTAGTCAAACCAAAGTTCTCATTGGAAAAAACACAAAAGATTGCTTACAACAATTAAGTGATGATACCAAACCAAGCGGTAAAGATGCTCGATTTATTGAGCGCATCGATATGCAGTTCTTGGTAGAGATGTGTATTCTACCTGGAAGTACCGAGTTTACCAAATTTAAAATATCTGGCCATTTACCCTTACTCTCTGTCAACATTTCTGATGAAAAATACAAAATTCTCATGGGAATCGTTGATTTTATTGTGCCATCAACAGATGAAGAGCCTCCAGCCACCTTGAAAGAGAAGCCTGCTGTTCATAGAATAGGATCGGGTAGCGAAAACATCATATCTGAGCGTTTCTGGGGTAATCGAACAGACGGTGTTATTTTATCAGATACTGAAAGCGAACAAACCTCAATATCTAGCATTAGCAGAAGCGCCACTCCAACATCGAATACGGGTGCCCACATGGATCGCTCAGAGATTGAACAATTTAAACTCACGTTCCAAGTCGACAAAGTCTCGGCAAGTATCAGTGAGGCTTCCACTACCAATCCAAACGAAGAGAGGTTGTTGTGTGAGATCCTTCTAGAGAGCTTTGAATTGGTTGTTTTGACACGGCCCACCGATCTTTTGGTTGACGTGTCCCTCAACGCCCTTAGTGTGATTGATAAAATGGAACATGATGATAAATTACACTATTTGATCACATCCCATACAATTGATCAGAACACCCAATGCGAGCATGACAGCGAGACTAATTTAATCAATGTGAAGTATCGAAAGGCATCTCGAGAACACCCTTATTTTCAATCAATGTACGGTGGATATGACCAGACGGTAGATGTGATGCTCTCTACTTTAACAGTAATAGTGACGAGAAATTCTCTCCTTAAACTTTATGATTGGATAATGAACACATTCACTGCTCCTCCCGCAAGCACTGCTGTAGAGATAACATATGACGGCCAATCTGATACGAGTCAAAAAAGAATATCTACAATCTCTGATTTAAAGTCTACTTCTGAAGCAAAAGCAGTAGTACCATCTCAAAACAACGACCTAAACAATACCAATAGGATGAAGGTGGCCATCCATATGGATAGTATCGATCTAATCTTGACCAAAGATGGAGAACGATTTGGTACAGGTGAACTCAGTTACGGTGATCTTTTGATTTTGCTTGAGCCAACTACAATGGAAGTTGTAGGCAAATTTAGAAACTTCACTTTATCAGATGATACGTTAACAACTCAGTCAGAAAACAATTTGAATGAAACAGCAGCTGATACGTATCTCATCAGTATTGTGGGTGACGAACTTGCAGATTTTGTTTACAAAACATACAATCCAAATGAAAAAGGATTCCCTGGATACAACCAGCACTTTGGTTTAAAAATGGGTGCCATCCATCTAAACATGACAGATTCGCTCAAACCTACTTTGGATTATCTGACCGAATTTATTGAAATGAAGTCTGTTTACGATGCGGCTAGAAACGCAGCTGTTGAAACGGCGCAGCAGTATCAGGAAGGTGGTGGACGGTTCCATTTCGATGTCATCATAAGAAGTCCAGTGGTTGTTTTCCCGATAGAAAACAACAAACAGGATACACTGGTTGCAAACCTTGGTGAGATCAGGGCAAATAACGAATTTGTCAAAGTATCAAGAAGGGATGTTAGAAACGGATTTGGTTTTAAACAAATATCGGTAACTCATATAAGCTCTGGGCTTTATGATATCAGTCTCTATTCTAAAACAACAGTCGTCGATAAAGAAGGAAAGCAATACCAACGGGTTCTTCCAATCATTGATGATCTTGACATTACGTTTGATCTTGAAAATCCAGAAGATCCGAAAAACAGCATCGGTCCTGCGTCAAAGATTGTTGGTAATATATCAGATGTTCGCATGGCTCTAACTGAGCGGCAGTTCAAATCACTTTTGGGCACTTGGGATTTTATCCAGAAAACGTTCCTTGCACCTGCACAACCAGCCGAATTCCAACAAGATAACGCAGGGGAGGACCTTAGGGAATCTCGAAGTATTCAGTCAACGGCGTCTCCCGCAAGAAACTCAGCACAGCAGGTTAACACCCTTCAGCACACGTCCAAGCAAAGTTCCACGCCCACAATCACTATGGACCTTATGATTCGTCTTCATACAGTATGCTTAGAGATCCTGAACGGTGAAGAGCTAGATCTACAAAACAGAAAGAAGCAAATGTTATCAAGATTAACGTTTGATGATATCTCCTTAAAAATGCAAACATTATCAGACGAATCGATGGTCATGGAAGTTTCCATGTTATCCACTAGCTTTGCAGACATAAGAGAAGATTCCAACTCCCAATTTAAAGAAATTCTGCCTGCCAAGAAATTGAGTGGGCCACAATTTCAGTTGAAACTTCTCTCTTACAAGGAAAATGAATTACCCATTATGGATATTATCATCACCGTCGATAGTCCCAACATTGTGCTTTCATTGGATTTCATGTTCCTACTCAGAGACTTCTTCATGAGCCCATTCGCTGTAGATGAACAAACAGAGGCACAGCGTTTTGCTCAATCTCAGAACAACAAGAGTTCAGAAACTCATCCACATCAGGTTCAAAACGTCGATCAAGCACCTGTCACAAAAATGCGATACAAGGTCAATGTAGTGGATCTTCAAGTGATTTGTTTGGCATCCCCAGAAAAAAAGGAATCCGAGGCAGTGATTTTATCATTTAGACAGCTAACAGTTGGCCAGGATGATAATTTAGAAGTGAATTTGGATGGTATTGGTATGGTTCTATGTCGTATGGATAAGCAAGAGGAGTCGACAATGCCTTTTGTCGAGGAATTCAGTATGCAACTCTACATCGACAGTCATATGGTCAACACACCTCATAATATAACTAATATCAAGCTCAAAGTGGAACCCATCATTCTCCGTCTGTCATACCAAGATTCAATGATCATCGTATCTATTGCCAATAAGGCTGTTGAATTGATGGGAAATACAACCAGTACAAATGAACAGCCTCCTGTAGAAGACTCGGAGTCGTTTGGTAGCAATGATGTCGATCAGTTTTTATTGGCCAATGAGGATGATTCAAGCCATTTACTTGTGCCTGGCTCTCCAGCTGGAAATGAGGCAGCAGACAATAATAAGAAACCCAGATCCATCGAACCGTACGTTGTCATGTCAAAGGAAAATGTGAGTATATCGTTAAAACCAATTAAAATATCATATAACTAACATAAAAATAAACAGCTTCTTGCAATCTTTGAAGGTATTCAAATTGTGTTGATTGAAGACTTGCATGAACTGCCTTTCCTGGATATTCAACTAGAACCATTTGCTATTTCAGCAGCTGATTGGACTAGAGCGGTAATTTGTATAGTACCTTGCAAAAGAAAAAAAAATTAACTTGGTTAATTTCTAGCTTCAAGCTGATGTCGATTTTTCACTCAAAGGAAATTACTTCAACTTTAAAAATTCTCACTGGGAACCCATTTTAGAACCTTGGAACTTCTGTATCAAAAGTGAACAGAATCCAATGGATAAAAGCACAAACGTCCAAGTTCAATCCAAGGAACTACTTTATATAAATATCACGCATGCCTTTCTTGAAAGTGCAATGAGTCTCTCTGAAACGCTCGCGGAAGTAAAGGTAACTTGTTATAAACCTGTTCATACAAAGAGAGAAAACTAAAACATTTTCAAAATATCAAAAGCCATTATCGCAAACCGCTCCCACCCAAGTACGCCCATACTTGATACAAAATTTTACAGGATACGACATTTCATTTTGGAACATGTCTAATGATTCTTCATCCTCGGATAAAAATACATACAATATTAAATCTGGAGAAAGTATACCCTGGACATTCCGTGATTGGAAAAAACGCCGTGAGGTAAGATATATCAATAGGATTTTCTTTCGTGTCATAAATAAACACGTTCTTTTTTTTAGCAGAGAACAACTTTTGGTAAAAATTTAGTGGGAGTAAAAATCGATCAGTGTGATTGGGAGGGTATATCCAACATTGCCCTTGATAAAGAAGGACAGCGAACATATCGCTTGGTGCCTGACTTTAAGGGGATCTATCATCGCTTGGTTGTAGAAATCTGTCTAAAAAATCACGTTAAAACTGTTACTTTCCGCAGTGGCCTTGTTATAGAAAACAACTCCTTTAATGAAATGCAGGTGGCTATAGTTGACGTGAATAGAAATCATTTGACTGGATTCGTTACCCTGAGTATGTATCTAAAACTTAAAATTTACTGGGCATTGGGAAAAAACTTACGCATTATGGTGTACTTTTAGAAACGAATGAAGTTTATAATGTTCCCATCCGACTTTGCTATAGTTGTTGGGTATTAGTTAGACCATCAGGTAAATGAACAATATACATACACAACTTTCATTTAACTCTAACTTAATCAATCAGACCAATACGAGTGGAGCCAAGAAAAAATCACATGGTCAGATGCCATGTTACCTAATTCACCCAAATCAATAGAGTGTAAGTCAACTGATTCACAAAAGCCATCGTACAAGTACCAGATCAATGCAGACTTTGACAAGA
>VCJG01003083.1:4180-17669 GCA_024140375.1 Backusella westeae | reverse complement strand
TTTTTGCTTTTTTTATAAGTTGAAATCTGTAATTCATTTATTTGAATGATTTACACAAATAACGCCTTTTGTTGACCTTAAATAGGAACAGTATTTGTATCTAGAACTTTTTTTTTAAAAATGTTAACGCGTGAGTCGAGACATGTTATACACAAATATAAACTTGTTTGAGTGTCGAATTCTTAATTAAATAGATATGTAGATAGTGCCACCATTCTTTTTCAAGTATGGCCAGTGTTATATGTATCATTTATTTTTATTTTTATTTATTTCAAGAATACATGCTGTTGTTAAAACATTACAAATGGTTTGAAATTGAAATCCTTGTTTTAAAGTAATGACTGCAAAGGACCAATTTTGGCAATGGTTGATTAATTGCTAAAAGCGTGAATGTGATACACAGACCACTGATTTTCATTGGTGATAACATGTTCTCATAATGAGCCTTCTCAAAATCAACAAATATACCAGCTTCCTCTATTTACTTTTTAATGATAATTCTAAGAGGCAACGTAGAATCATATGATTTTTATACTTTCATTTGTATTAGTGAAAAAAAAGGGCCTTTTCCATAAAAACAGATACGAACGTCATTAGTCTTTTTTTAATCTTTTCTTCACATATCTTTTTTTTCTTTTAATATAACAAAGTACTTAAAAGCAAAATATTATCATGTTGCCTTCAGGCAAAAATCTTTATTCCATGGACGAGTTGCTAGATCGTCTGACAAGTAAGTATTGCGTTTGACGGGTTATATTTCTATCTATTATCTAACACGACAAAAAATATGGTTATATTAGCTGATGGGATACGCGTTGATCCTACACTAGTTGAACGAGCAAAAATCAAAGATGCAGAAGCCTTTTACCTTATCGGTCAAAGGTACTACTTAAAAGACTCTTATTTGAAAGCAATGATATGGTTTTTAAAGGCTGCGTATTACTGTAATACCTCAGCGCAGTATTACATTGGAAGGATGTTTGATTATGGTCTCGATGTTCCAAAGTGTGAGATAAAGGCTTTAAAGTGGTACCACAGGAGTACTACTTTGGAAAATAACACTGTGTCTTTAAGAATAAAGAAGTTAAATAGCGAGGGTTACTATCTTGATGCTATGGAGCGAGGTAAAAAACTATTAGTGCTTAAAAAACAGGAATATTTCATTTTTTTTTTACATTCTCTTTTCTTTAAAAAAGCCACCATCGTTAATGAGATGACCCTACCGGATTCCAAGAAGTGCTACCAAGAGTTTGTTGAGGATATGCAGTATGAATATCAAACTCGTTTGAAAATTCAAGAAAGTCAAAAGAAAGAAAACATAGAGAAGGCTATTATTTTACAGGCTCAAGGCGCTCAACTACAAGAGAACACCCAGTACGAAATTAGAACCCTTCAGGAACAGGTTTACAACCAGCAAGAAAGCTTCAGAAAATGTGAGAGAGTAAATCATGAGCTAAACGAGAAAGTGGAGTTTCTAGAAAATCAAAGACAGACATTGGAAGGCAGAATAAAGACTCTGGAAAACGAATGCGAAAGAAACCAAAAATCCGGAAACTCGTTCTAAAGCATGAGTCGAATTATCATTGTTCACAGTCTTAAACAAAAATATCTTATCGTACTTGCTATAATGTGTGTGTACTTTATTTTCATATATAATTATATATAATCCTATATATTCAATAAAAATCGATGTTATTACTGGAAGAGCCTTTTTACACATATTTAAGTGATTAAGTTCATGTCTATCGTAGAAGTGTTGTACGTAACTTGCAATTTTTATGCATGGCACTAAACTAAAAGGGATTAACCTAAAATAATCTTCAAACCTTAAAATTTAATTACAACATATTATCGTTATATGTTGGCACTTTCTTTGTGTAAACACTTGATGTAATTGTGCTTTTCGAGCTATTAAAAAAAAAAAAAAGAGTGCGCCTCTGATTATTTAGAGAATGTAAAAATAGACGCGGTCTTTATAAGGTTTAAGTTAATCTATTCAAGAATCTTTGTTGATTCTCAGCACAGATGATTGTCTCTCCCATAATCACTCATCGTTGCAACACAAAATGATATAATAAAACGATATTTATTTGTTAGTTATATATAATTGTCATTTTTTTTTCTAAAAAAAAAAAAAGACATGGAAAGGGTGGGTATATAGTTATTTAATAGGCCAGACTTTCATAGCAGGGAAGTTGATCATTTTGAGAACAATGGCTGGTTTCAATACATCTAATATTTCCTGTAGGTCGTAGTAAATGATAGGGAGGTAGTTCAATCAATGAACGCTCGTTAGGGATTTCAGCAAGTAGATCAATTTTGGTTTTAAAAATGAGCATATTCCTATAACGGGGTTTGGATTTTTTAGAGCCTGGGGCTGACAACAATAGATGAACTGCAAGAGTGTGGGTGATGCTGTAATCATCATATTTCTTGGTCGAATGAACAAGCGAGATGTCTGAGGGTACTTTATAGACTATTGTTCCTTCCCATGTACCTGTCATGGGTGTATTTGGAATGTTGGTCGTATTGTTTAAAAATGGAACGATGGTATGAGCCGATTGAGTTCGATGCGTATAACTTGTAAAAATATCACGAGCTTCTAAAAGCTGAACGCTCACGTGGTCGATTGTGATGCCCTTTTTCTTGGGGAATAGTGAAAAGGAGATTGGTAGATCTGAACCTAGCGAAACTGTCTTTTTTTCCACTAAAATTTGATAATTCATCCATTCGCTTGTGTAAGTACGGAAATCAGATATAAGGTTGACGTTGTTATCTATAATTAATCGAGTTGCTGGAAGACGGACTATAAGTATGCCCTGGACAGAAATCGCTTTTTCATTGTGCAGTGGTGACATGAACAAGCCATTTGTGTTACATTCCATGTGCGCACTGACTTGATAATCTACACTAAAATCTCGACAGTTGACACTTTCTGGTAATTTTGAAGGAACCTTCATTTCAAAACCGATTTCAGTAACGCCTGCTTTCAATACAAGTGGGTGATTTGTTGGTTGACCATCCAAAGGGTGTATCATCAACTGCTGTGAAATAAGGGTCTTTTTTTGACTTGGTATTGTGTTGAATAATTCAACTAAAAATAGTACTTGTTATGTGTGTGTCCCATCTTCATTGTTTTTTCTCTCTCCATTATCAAATACTTACATCGACGTGTTTTTGTCTCCATTTTTCCATTAAAACGAATCAAAAGAGTTTTGATTAGAGTCTTTTTTGCCATGTTAAACGTAACTGTTCCTCTAATCACGTTGCATGAATCTGAATCAGTGTCGATATATAGAGTAGGCTCTAGCAGAGCAAGCGTCATGCGAGAATTTTTTGAAAACATTTATGGGTTTATCACTTGTTAGTTGTATGTAAAATATACGGTTATATATATACGATAATAATAATAAATAGGTTTCAAAGAAGTTTGAAATTTATAAAAAAAGAAAGCCTTTTTATATTACTCACGGTAACACATATTATAAGCTTAATTTTCTATATGGAGAATAATTAGCCAGTTTACGAAATGAGAGGAAGGTATGTTTTTTTTAACTTGAGCAGATTTAGACTCCGTTTTTGCTTCTCAAATTTTGTTATGTAGCATAATGATACCCTGGAATGTATAAAGAACAGGCAATTTATATTTAGACCTTATCCGGACAAGTTGATCGTGCTTGTTTCCTTTTGTTTAAAAGCATGATTTTGTTTTTTAAAAAAGTCCAATATCAGAAAAATAGTGGGAAAAAAAGGATAACGCAGCTGGCAATGAAAAATAGCATTGTTCTGTTGTTCTTGTGATATCATCGGCTTATAAATACAGAAACTTACAAATCAATATTATTCAACCAGGTCTGATCTGCCCTTATTAACGCTAATAGCTCGATCCGAGAGAGCAGTTATACTTTTACCATATATTGGGTTGTATATGCGACACACACACACACACACACACACACACACACACACACGCACAGACAAGGAATCGAGTGCAACACTATCTTTGTTTTAATTCAAAAACGAATGTTTTTACCTTGATCATTAATGCATTCACAATATATATAAAAAAAATAAGCTTAATTATATACCATAATTAGTTAGTGTTAATTACTATTGACAGATGTCTTAATTTGGAAAATTCAGACAATCCGTGGAAAGACTTTTGGACCTCTTATATTAAGATCGATACTTCTGTACTTTCTTTTATACTTATAGATCGGCGTCTTTTGGAAGAATATTTAAGGTACTCGAATACTTGGTTTAAATTGTGTTTTATATCAGCTGGTGCTTCATTTTTTTTCTACAGGAAAGGCAGCAAAAAAACAAAACAAAATAAAAAGAACTTTGGCCTAGTACTTGTATGATTAGTGAGACCTTGAGTCTAATTTATTGTATCATGAAATGACGAAAATAATGTCAAGAAGGCATTTGCTAAATATATAGCATTGACGTAGTCATCAGGTATCTCCTCTGTCTTTACATTGGTCCAATATTTGAACCGTGAGATAACTTTAATGGAACTCCGAATATATATATTTTTTTTTTCATGGCCTTTATACCCTCTGTGTATTTTCACGATGCAAAACGGTAAACAAAAGTTAGGAGCTGCATTGGTCAGACATGAGAAATCTTGCGAAAACAAATGATGTTTCCATACTGTTGTAAAAATACATGTTCAACAAGAAAGTGTCACTTTTTTATTAAGGGATTTCATTATCATGGTTTTTATTGATATAAAAGCATTTTACATTGACTTAATATCGTCACCAGGTTCAGCAAATTTCTTTAGATAATTTGATTCTAAAGGCAAGCTTATAATTTCTGCACCACCTTCCGTGTCCGTGCATTTATTTTCAAAGAATTCAAATTACATTTCGCCATGATCCCAAACATATCATTTTCATCGCCCTTTTCATTCTCCTCACTGATAGGCTGCTGTTTTATATCTTCAAGAACTGGTCGTCACTCAAAGCCTTTTCACGACTTCGATAAGAATAGTCGACTGCAATAAAGAACATTGGGAGGCCGTTGTTCATGTTATAGTTAGCCTTGAGCCAATCAGTTGCATTCCTATAACTATGTTAGTTGTACTTACATATACCCTTATCACCAAATCATTATTTACCACAAAACACTTTCTGCCATGTTTGTTTTGAAAGGATTTGTGTGAAAGAAGCAACTCGAGCAAAACGGATGTCACTACATACACTACAACTTTCACTACAAACTAAGTTAGAGTCATGACATTCAAAAAATAAATGTATAACATGAGCATGGTATTGTTCTTACCTTTTGTTAATGTTTTTAATAATGCAGTAGCATACGAACCAAGCTGTAGAATTTTCGATTAAGACCTTAACTGTCCTCCTTCTTTTCACGAAGCCATTTTTATTGTTGTCACAAATAAAAGAACTACACCATAAAGCATGGTGGTTTGCTACTGATAATACTTTAAACTAAGTGTAACCATGAGTGTGTATTATCAAAGATAACTTACCATATTTTGAGATAGCTGTTTTCATCTTGACTGAGAGTAGAGAAGTACGTTTTTTTGTAGAGCATAGTGAAGAAATTAAAAGAAAGAAAGGGAAAGAAAAAGAGAGATAGATAAAAACAAATTTAATTTTCTCCTCGTTTTTCCTGCACAAATAATGAGTCAGATGTTCTTTCTTTCTGAATACAACAATCAAACCAACGTTCTATTTCTTATTATTACAATTACCTCTTTTTTATATGGTAAAAACATACTATGTAAGAGCTATATTTATCTTCTATCAATAAATGATGTTTATACAGAGCTCAAGTAAGTATTTTGTTTGAACATTGTAGTTTTGACAATACAGCTACCTCCCTTCCACCCCTTTCCTTATATAGAATTCTATAAGCCAATCATAGTACTCTAAATTTTATTATGATGACGTATTCAGTAGCAAAAACCACACTCAGACTGAATTCCTTTTTACTCTTTCTCCCAAAGAGACAAAAAAAATGCCACCAAAAAGAAAAGCAGCGTGTAAAAAAAAAGCAGTTGTTAACGCATCTAGCGAGATCCCTATTGACAAGGACGAATTTACAAATGAAGAAACTGCGGAGGAGAGCTCTCTCAAACAAGAAGAACAGCCTGAAACTGAATCAACTAGCGAAAACACTGCTGAATCCATAGATCAACCTGAAGAAGAATCCACAACCTCTGGATCTTCACTAAAAGATAAACTGGCAAAGTTGAAAGAATTAAAGCGACGTAGAGTATGTACATGAATTAATAAATCAAGTAAAAGAGGACACTAAACATGATTTAGGCAACTGAAGTAGAGCAAGGAAATCGTCGTGATCGTAATCTTGAGTTCCAGCGCAGTAAGGAAAACCCTCGCCTAGATGAAAAACATAAGCGTAAGCGTGATGAAGCTCTGAAGTTACAAGAGAAACAAGATGCTTTGGATAATGGCGAGGATTATGAACGTAAGCAGTTTTGGAAGTATTCTGCAGAGTCAGTAGAAACTTGGGAAAAGAAAATGGCCAAGAAGGCTAGGTTAGCAAACAATGGATTCACAGGTAAATAGATAGACAACTGAAAGAGAGAATATGTTGGTGTTGATACGTTTGATTAGATCACACTCAGGCAGCACATAAGAAATATGAACGCCTCATGTCCGACTTCAAACCTGATATGGGCTCATACAACGACAAGAAACTTCAGACTATTGAAAGAGCCATTCGTAACGGAGAGGACCCTTCAGACATCTCTGCAATGGCAAATAGTTTGGATTATGCCACCGTCGATGATAAGCCATCCAAAGAGGCTATCGACAGACTTTCGTCTGAAACGGCCAAACAGTAAGTATCTATTTTGCAATGTGATGAGATGTCTTGTATTGACTGTTTTTTAAAATAGGATTCAGAAACGTGAGACCAGATCTCGTGACCGTAAAGAAGTTACTGATGATATTTCCTGGATCAACGAAAAGAATCGTGTCTTCAACCAAAAGATTGCAAGATTCTACGACAAATATACAAAGGAGATTCGTGAGAATCTTGAAAGAGGCACTGCTCTGTAGATACTTGCAATATTATCATCAATTTTTATCTGTTCAACTCGATATGTTCTATTACTGTTATTCTTTCTTATTCTCTTTATCATATAAAACAATGCATTTAGTATATATAAAGTATATTGTATGTTATGTGGGATTGTATTTACTGTGATGATCTAAATAGTATGAAAATGTTGTCAGAAAATGAATACATGTTTAATCCTTGACAATGAGCCACTTTTAAATCCCTTTTAATAAACAATGGCATAAGAATACTTTCTCTTTTTTTCTTCTTCCATTATCAATATTATTATACGTAATGTGCGCTAAATACTATGGCATCCCCCCACAACACTCATCCAAGCGAAGCTCTATTCATAGCCATACAAAATGCGATTTATATAACGATCTCATAGGTAAGACCAGTGAATGTCTATACCATAGTCTATTGATCTTCTAAATTTTTACGATAGACGATGGTCTGGAGATAACTGATGAATTGCTTAAAGGTGTGAGAAAAGGAGATACACATGCTCTATTAAACGTTGCGTATGTGTACGACGAGAAAGCAAAACGCTGTAACCAGAAATCCCTAGAATGGGCTCTCTTGGCAGCCGTAAAGGAAATCCCTGAAGCCCAGCTCAAAGTAGCCTCGATGCTTCATTCAGGTCCACCTGGTATCAAAGAGGACTACCATGTTGCAATGGAATGGTATCATCAAGCAGCTAAAAATGGTAGTTTGGATGCATTAAACAGCATAAAGTGTATGTATAGACACGGTCATTGTGCGGAGCAAGATTACATAACGGCAAAGGCACAGTTTTTAAGGGCATCAAAACATGGGGTTAATTCATCAATGAATAAAACCGGGGCTGATAAAGAGCATGGTATTTCCAGAGAAACTCTTATTAATAATATAAGGAAATCAGAAGACAATTTGCAAGATTTTAAGCAAGGTACTGCAGATGCCAAGATAGATGGACTTTTTACTATTACAATTACTAAATTTTTATAATTGTCAATGATATAATAGATCTTTGCATTATGAGTGCTAAAATTAACCAATCGCAGGCTACCTTTGAGAATGCTGTGGAGAAATTAACAGACCTGCAACATTTCTTCAAGACAAAAATACAAGAAATCGAGCAAAGACAGAGTGATTCGTACAGAAAAAGATCAAGAGAATCGGAAGATGATGGTGGTAATGATGAAAAGCACATTTCAAAGAAAAGGTGCAAACGTAAAAAGTTTAGCTGTCGATGGATGAAGCATTTTGCTTTCAACATAAAAGAAAAAAACATTTAATTGTTTTGGTTATTTTTTGAAAAAGTCGCTCTCCTTCGTAAAAAAAATAAATAAAATAATGTACTTTATTAAATGTTATTTCCCCATTAAATATAGTAAGGTAAAATGAATTCATAAACTGTCCTATTCATCAGAATCATAATAAAGATCATTATTATCACCATAATCGTTATTAGCTTTGGGGATAGAATTTTTTGATGAGGTATCATCGTCATCTTCCTCTTCAGAATCATCATCGCCATCTTCATCAGAATCGTTCTCTACTGTCAACTGAGCCACCATAGCTTCCAATGATTTTAATTTCGCAGCCATCTCTTGTTTCTTTTTATTCGAGTGTTCGAGCTCTTTTATTCGCTTTTCCATATCATGCTTTTTTCTGTTACCATTTTCCAAGTCTCGCAGTACTTTTTCCAACTCTAATCGTTCCTGTCGGACTTTTTTCAGTGATTCAAGCTTAACTTCCAACTCTTCACGGGTTTTCTTTTCTGCTATTATTTTATCATCAATTTCCTTCATCTTCTCATTCGATACGCCAGGCGATAGAATATTCGCTAGATTATCTATAGCCGAGACTTTTTTTTTTTCCCATCAATCAAATAGTATTTTAATATAAATGGGAAAATAGCTTGTGGATTTATAACAATAATTACCAGTTCCTGTTGACTGTGCAAAGTAACCCTGAGCATTCAAGCTTCTGACTTTAACAATAGCGGCATCGTCACCCTGATCAGCAGCCTTTTGGTACCAGTCCAAAGCCTTTTGTTTATCGATAGGTACGCCTTTACCATTTTCATAAAAAGTAGCAATATTATATTGAGCATAAAAATAACCTTGATTTGCAGATTTTAAAAACCATTCCATCGCTTTTGTATAGTCAACAGCCACTCCATGACCTTGATCGTAGATGAACCCAATGCGATTTTGAGCAGCCGCATTATTTTGGGCAGCGGATTTGAGAGCCCACTCCATTGCCAGTGCATAATTAAGAGGTACACCGAGACCTTCATCGTATAGATACGCCATGTTACTCTGTGCGGTCGAGTCTCCCATTTCAGCGGCCTTTCGATACCACTTTGCTGCTTCTCCATAGTCTGCGGTTACTCCCAGTCCGTTATGATAAAAGTAACCCACTCTGTTTGTGGCACCCGGAATTCCTTGATCCGCAGCCTTTCGCGACCACTCCATTGCCAACTGATAGTTCTGTGCTGTTCCGCGACCGTACTGATACATGAATCCAACTAAAAAAATAAAAAAATAAAAAAAATAAATAAACAATCAAATATATAAACAAAAAAAACCCTCCCCGGGTAAAATGTACCATTGCTTTGTCCATAACTGTAGTTATTTTCGGCTGACTTGAGGTACCATTTAAATGCTTTGGTGTCGTCGACGGCCGACCCAATACCTTTCTCGTACATCATACCTAGTTGGTTTTGGGAAATCACGTTTCCTGCATTGGCTGATTTGATGTACCATTCTAGTGCTCGAGTATAGTCTCGTCTGTAGTAGTAGCTATCAGCGATTGTTAATAGCGCACCTCCTTCACCTAATCGTACATTGGCCATAACATCTGCTGGGGCTATGACTCCGTCGACTTTTTATTATTGTATATATCAATTAAAAGAGTCGTATCTGAGCATAATGTTTGCTACTTTTGTTTTTTCTTTTATAAAAAGTTTTGTAAATGGGCTTACCGGCCAAATCAGCTATAAGTGTTGCAAGAGAAATAGTGCCTTCAGACATAGTCTTTTGTTCGAATTGATATTTTTGGTTTTTATAATAAAAATAAAAAAAGAAAAGAAAGAAAAGCAGGAAAGAGAAATACCGAAAAAAAACAAAGATGATCCAGTATTTTGTGAAAAAAAAACTCGTGTCACTAAATAATCGATTTTTGTGATGTTACTTCAAACTAAATGTTTTTGAGAAAGAAATATTCTTCCTGTATCGCTATTATCGTTGATAAAAACATATAATTACTTTATTACCATCTCTTTATGAGCTAAACGTATAAAAGAGTGCCATGATAAGAGAATACAGCATGGTCCTTTAGGATATATATAAATAAATAAATAAAAAACTGTAATACAATGCTGTTTGAGATACCATTGATCATTGGGTTTAATCTATGAGAGCAAAATATAACGTAAAATATGGTACTATGCACAGATGTATATTAATGAGTACTCTCTTCAACACCCAGACTGATTTCGAAAATCAAAGCCATTATTCTTGTTGCTTTCTCAGAAAGCCAACTGTTCTTAGGGCGTGCCTGGGTAATTAAAGTTACTAAAATATCTTTCTAAATAGGTGACACTGCATAGAGATGGACGAAGCACTTTGCAATAGATAAATTGAACTGTAATATCACAAAATACATCACCATTAGCAAACCTAATTCACTTTTGTCACTTTTCTTTTATTACCAACGTTTAAAAACGAAAAGTTGCTTTTGATTATTTTATTTCTTCTGGGAAATGATTACACAGGGATCCTTAGTAAGACAGCCTTATGATGATCTATCACATGATTGGGAAAATGCATACCACTCTAAAAGTGCATTCAGTCCTTAATAATAAAAAAAAATAAAATGATGTTACCTGAAATATACAACTCTTTTATAAATATTCCCATTACGTGTCCAATACAGACATATTGATGTAAATTTCCTGCGCCACAATCCAACACTAAAAATAGATTGTATGCTTTAGTTTTTGTGCAACCACTTGGCCTCGAATTCAGGATAGCTTGCATACTCAAAAGTAGTTTGCATACTCAAAAGAGTGCAGGGGGGAGTTCAATATTACTCGGTGACTTAATTTGCGTGGGCTATCGCACTTTTCATTATGTTTGTTACTTTTGGAAAGCGAGTAAATCGAATATAAGATGCAAATCAAACTAAATCCAGCTCAATCACAATCCAAAATATCAAAGCTCTAAAGTGAACATCTTTACCATATTGGCCAATAGACTTCTTTTAATAATAATAGTAAATATATAGTATACATGTTCTTTTATTTTATTTTATTTTATCAAAAAATTAGATGTCCTTGTTCAACTTTTAGTTATAACTTCATTTTCGTCAGGACTATCATAATTAAGATCGTTTTCAGGATCATCATTCTCTGAGCTATCATAGTATAAATCATTTTGATGACGGACTCTATTTTTCGATGATGAATATAATTCATCTTTTTTGGCTGGTTCCATTTTGGTTGCATCGAGTTTAGGTGAGTTTTTCTCTGTCAAGTCTTTGTTGATTTCTTTGCTGCTTTCTTTATTGGGATAATCAATTTCGTCTGGCTTGGTAATTACGATTTGATCAGGTTTATGGTTGACAACAAAATCAACAACATCGTCTGGTTTTAGCATCGGTAAACTGGGAGTATCATCCTTCTCGTCTGGCTTGCTTATCACACCACTATAACCACCGCTTTTTATGGGAGTGGTATCACTGCTGAGTCTTTTAAGAGGCTTTCCAATAGAGGCATCATTTTCTTTCTCATTACTATGGTAATGAAAAGAATTGGTATACCCGCCATATGTAGAGTTGAGAGCGTCACTCTTTTGGCTACTTGCATCGTCTGCTTTAATAGTATTCATCGGTTTGTTTTTGGGCTCCCTTTTACTGAATATTCTAGACACTGTTTTCGTAACATTGTTTTGTGGGTTTTGGAAAGTGTTCACTACCTCGTCTTTTGCTGATTCCAGCTTTCTGTAGCCTGAGATTATCCCTTCCTTCTTTTCTTTATAAAGACCAACATTGTCGTTGAGTAAACTTTCAAATCTTTTGAGTTGATTCCCCAACTGTCTTGCGCCTTGTCTTACTCTGCTGTCATCTTCCCGAGGCGAGCTCGACTCTTGTTCTACTTGCTCTACTTTTTCTAATTTGAGAAGATTCTGTTAATAATACTAGTCGAGGCTAGACCAAATAGTGCAGGACCTACCGAGATCATTTCTAGGATAATGGCCTTGCCTTGTCAAGCGCTCTACTGCGAGCATGGCAGTTTTATCACCGCTTTCAGAAGCCTTGTAATACCAGTCAACAGCTTCATTTAAATTCTTGATTTTATCGTCATGTTCGTAGAGATAAGCCAAGTTAAATTGTGCGACGGCATAACCTTGATTTGCAGATTTTGTATAGCATTCAATCGCGCTCATGATACGCGGCTCAGCCATGCCCAAACCCTTTTCGTAGAGAACACCCATTTGGCACTGAGCTGCTGGGTTGTTTCCATTATTTGCAGATTTGAGGAACCACTCCATAGCCTTGGCATAATCCAAGGTTACGCCTCCACCCTGCTGGTATAGGCATCCAATGTTATATTGAGCATTTGAGTCACCAGCGCTATCCGCGGCAACGTACCACTCCATAGCACGCCTATAGTCAACAGGGACCCCAACACCAAAATGATACATGAATCCAATGCTATTCTTGGCAGCGTTATTTTTATTTTCTACAGCTTTCATGTACCAATCCATTGCAAGCTGGTTATCGATAGGAACACCATAACCGTTTTGATACATGAATCCAATAAAAGACTGGGCCTGTCCGTGTCCTTTGTTGGCGGCCTTTTCTAGGCTTGAAAGTGCTTTGGTATATCTTTTTTCTTGGTAATATTGTATGCCAGACTTGAAGGCGTCGTCTCCTTCTATTGACTTTTTTTTATGGGTACGATCATGACCTACGTTAAATGTTTATTCGTAGTGTTAGTAACCCTATCTAGAATGAAAAGGAATTAAAGGCTACCTCTCAATGACTGGCTCGATATCAACGGAGTTTGGTTTTTATCTTTTTTTTTAAAGGCGAGCATGTTTTTTGCAAAGAAGAAGAAAAAGAGAAAGAGACTAAAAAGTAGCAGAATGTTGTTTAGTTCCTTATTAAAACCACATGATTGTGTACAACGTGTACGCTGGTGCATTCGGGAAAAATACACCAAATATAGTATTTTTAAAGCTTTACTTTTGGTTTGACTGATTTTTACCATGGCGATTAAGGATGCCTATCATTTATCTGACTGCTACATTGTATATTAATACATTTGTACATGCATCGTACTCTAGAAGCAACCAAGATATATGTTTATTTTTTACTCTGGCTCAAAAGCACATGATCACTACTGCTGCAGGTTTTTCCTATAAAAATAAAACGCCAA
>VCJG01003081.1:12814-25151 GCA_024140375.1 Backusella westeae | reverse complement strand
GGAATGGTAATAGGGGCACCGGTGTCAATGACAGCTTGACCACGGACAAGACCTAAAAAAACGCAAACACACACACATCATTTTAGTATATATAAATAACACAGTATGAAAATACATATTACATACCTTCGGTACCATCCATAGCAATAGTACGGACAGTGTTCTCACCCAAGTGCTGAGAGACTTCGAGGACAAGACGGCCACCAGAGTGGTCCTTGACTTCAAGAGCGTTCAAAATAGCAGGCAAGTTGTCCTGTTCAAACTGAACATCGACGACAGCACCAATAACGGAACTGTTAAAAAACAAAATAGAATATGAGTGAATGTGATGAGAACTTGGATTGTGAAATAGTCAACGTACCGAATCTTACCAGCACTAGCAGCAGTGGCATAAGTGCGAGCTGTGGTAAGTGTTGTAGAGTTGAAGAGTAGTGATTTGATTGAACAGAAGCAGTTGACGTTTAGCACATTACTACAAAAGCAAGGGGTATTTTCATAAAAGCTTACCGGAAGTAGCAGCCTGACGACGGACAGCGCTGGAAGCAACGCGACCGATAGCACGAGAAATAAACATTGTTACCAAAGGAAAGGGGTGAAAAAGGCAATGGTAAAAAGGCTTATTTTTGCTATTCTTCAAAAACACTGTTAAAAAAAAAGAGCGGGGGATGCGGACGTTGAATATTTGGCTGCCAAACGGCTAGGGGGGTTGTCACAGTCCAATTGTCCACTATGTAAAACACATAGAACATGGTGCCTGGAAAATCTAATGCACCCTTTACTGCAACGAGTATCATCTAAAAGGCGGTCGATATCATGTCGTTTGCTCTTTATATCCCAATATCTTTGATTAGATAAAGTGCCAGTTTATTTCATCCTTTTATTGGTCGAGTGAGATCTGTGACGTAGCAATTTTTTTTTGAGTTTAAATAGTAAATCTTTTAGTGTTCCCAAAAAAGCAAACGGCTTTTATGACATCTTCCTCTTGGAGATATGCATTTTCAAACAATTATTATAATTGCTTATTTCTGCATGATTCGACCTATCTTATCTTTGAATTATTCTTATATAACGCGTCATAAACGAATTTTTAGTGCTATTAAAATTAAGAATGTCAGGTGCAGATTTTTTTTTGCCATAGCAACAGTAGCCTAGACTACGGTTAATTATATCCTAGCAACGAACTATAATAATATCAGGAGTCTTGTTGTTCACTATAATACTGTAAGACATCCTTTTTACTAAACCTTATCAAGAGAATTACTATACAAACCATACATGTTTATCAAAGGCATCTTTAGTAACGTTAGCACATATTTCCCTTTCATCTTTTGACTGTGCTGATTGATTTAATAACATCCCTTATTAACACCCTTCAAAATACTCAATTGTATTGTCAGAGCAACAAAGGCAGAACTCTTATTGAAAACATTTGAATACAACATTTCTCTACCTGAAAGAAGGTTTTAGAATGAATGCACAAGTGAGATGTATATCCAGCAATATAGAGTAAGCACCTCCTGATGAAAGTTTATAAGGGCTTGAAGTGACAAGATCACCTTTGTTTAAAAACGCTCAGTTCAAATATCAACTCCATAAACTTGTGTGACATTCAATCAATTCTTACATGAATAGCATATATATTAGAGCAATTTATCCTTTTCGCCAACGAAACAAAAACTATTACCTCCTACAAAGAAGTAAAAGCTGCGCGTTCCAAATTTCATGCTGGTGTTCCTTTTAGTATTAAAAAGTATCTATTGTTTGTTGATAAATATGCATATAAAGCGATTAAAAACTCAGGCGCAATATAAAGTCAAAAACGGCAAAGTCAACCCACTTTCCATATATAAATATATCCCTTTACATGCAAGTAATTGAATACATGCAATGTATATCTCTGAGAATTTTACACATTATCTGACGCAGAAAATTGCAACCAACGTTCACTTCACAGTCAGCTTATCACAATATTTTACAAACACAGTAATGAATATACTGACGGATAGGCCTTTCTTTCTATTGTAACTTGACGAATACACATGGTTACCGAAAGTATCATCTAACCTAAAATACCTCTGGAATTCATAATAAGAGGATACTTTCCTCTCATCGTAATAGCCCAAAGGCATCGAAAGACATGACCAAGAAGCACACAATGTGTTCTTCCTTAGGGCATCATAGTTTGGTATAGCAATTATCTCTGAATTCATTAAACAATAATGGGTTTGAGTAGCTACAAATGATTGAAGGCTATTATTGTCCAATGGTCCTGTTTAGCTCCTTTTTACCATTTTAGCGTTTTATAGGTTCATCAAGTTTAGCACGATTTAAGTGCCATTGATTTTCAGGGCTCGATTTAGGTGACCGCTTGTCCAAATTCAAAAAAGCCGACGTCATCAGTCGAATTGAACTTAGTGAACTATTAAATAACTGAGGATCTTTATACCAGCAATAAAACACACATATATACACTTATTATATAATGAACGCCCTCGCTAGATCTGCCCGTGCTGCTATCAAGCCCCTCTCCATGGGTACAATATGAATATTCTTTCCAAATAGCAGTGTCATTTTTATTAATTCTTTCTTTTGTAAAAAAGCTCGCTCCTATGCTACTGAGGCCGCCGCCTCTGCTGCTCTTCGCTTGACTTTTGTTGTTCCACACCAGGTAAATGCAGATATTCAACATTTCATAAATGACTCAGCTAATCACCATTTTCTTGTCGTTTCGCTAGGCCATTTATAAGGCTGCCGATGTCCAACAAGTCAACTTGGCCGCCACCTCTGGTGATATGGGTATCCTTGCCAACCACGTCCCCAGCATTGAGCAATTGAACCCTGGTGTTGTCGAAGTTATCGAAAGCGCAGAACTCACAAAGAAATTCTTCGGTAAATTTAGACAGACATTTTATTTAAGCATTGCCAATTTACCCCTTGTTTATTAGTTTCTGGTGGTTTTGCTACTATTAACCCCGATAACTCTCTCAACATCAATGCTGTTGAGGCCCAGCCTCTTGAAGACTTCTCCCTCGAGGTAAATTGATGAATTATTATGAAAATCTGCTTTTGCTCAAATACCTTTTTTCACAATCCAATAGCGTGTTCAGGCTGGTCTTGCTGAGGCTCAGCGCAATGCTGCCAGTGCTGCTACTGACAAGGAAAAGGCTGCTGCCAAGGTTGAAGTCGAAGTCTATGAGGCTCTTCAAAGCGCCTTGTCCAAGTAAATCTATTCACAAAACATCATCTCCACAGAAAAAAAAAACGTAGAAATCAATTAAATAAGAGGAAATGATAATAAAGTATTCGGTGTATTATAATATATGATCGTACTTTTTCTCTATTTAACGAATTGGCTCTTTAGACTGTAAATTGTGTGATTGGTCATTCTAATATGATTTTATGATGTTGGTTTTTTATAAATAAGTATATGTGTGATGTGTATTATAGTTGATTTATGAGTCAATATTATATATTTGCAACTTGTCATTTTATTATTTTATTACTAAACTTTTACATGGTGATAAATGTCGCTTGTACTAGCTAAGGAATTTTCCATCTTTGTAATGTGACTTTAGATGGTTTTCTGCCTTCTTATTGCCACACTTCACTGACTCTGTAAATCTATCGAATGCCTCCTTGTAGTTCACTCTTGTACCTTGCCCCTTTTCATGCATGATGCCTAGCAGATATTCGGCCTCTCCTTTGAGAAATGTTGGGGATACTATAGAGTATACTCCTTTAGTTGAACCTGGTTGACCTTCGTCCATTTTTCTAAGTAGACATAGAGTGTTCCAGTCTGGGTGCTCTAGTGACATCAGTAGATTACGAAATGATGCTTTATGGTTTTGTATAGCTTCATCTCCATAGTAAAATATTTGGGCTAAGATCAAATACCGCTGGCTATTATCATGATACATTTCCATGTAATTAAGCGCTTGGGCAATGTCACAATCTACCCCCTCTCCAAATGCATATAATAGCCCAAGGTAATTGTTAGCGATGTCGGTTATCAAAAAATCCCCCAGAGTATTTTTGTAGTATTCAGCGGCCTTAATGAAATTTTGCTCAGTCCCATATCCACAATGATACATTTGGGCAACAGTTAACCTTGCGTAGGAATCACCAATTTCAGCTGCCTTTAAAAAGTATTCTAGAGATTTTTTGTAATCCTTCGGTACGATGACAGTTCCAATGGATAAGCTTTCGTTATACAAAGTGTCGTCACTGAGATCGTAAATATCTTCAAAAGTGGATGAATATATTTTTCTATCGCCCTCCTTGGTTTCTTCCAGTAAAATGACACCTCCAAGATAGAGTATTCCCAGTAAGATATGTGCTATTTTATCATGTTTTCTCGAATGTTTTAGAGCTAATCGATAAACCTCTGGTGCATTGTTTTTGATAATGCGGATTGTTGAATCATTTAAATATTTGAAATAGTCACTAAGATCCAACTCCAAAGCCATTCTAAGATAGTACCAAGAACGATCACCGTTTTTTCTGACTCCTTGTCCATTCATGTAGGCATGAGATAGTCTAGCGTATATTCTTGAGCTGGAGTATATCTTTTCATCTATATGATAGTCTTCATTCTTTGCATAGCCGAGCAGTACTTCGAGCAATCTTTGGTAAAAGAAAGTTTCATAAGACTTGTCACTATCATATAGTGAATAGAGCGACTCTCGAGCACCATCATTTCCTTGTAGATATGACTTGGTATAGTATTTTAGCGCCTCTAAGATATTTCCTGAGTTGTGTGTTTTTATATCGTATATCTGCCCCAATCTAAGCTGTGCGTCAGAATTTCCTTGTTCGGAAGCTTCTGTATAATGGTCAAATGCCTGTTTATAGTCTATATTGACCCCGAGGCCATTTTGATACATATTTCCTAATCTGAATATTGCTTCGCTGTACTTTCCTTCTTTGGCGATATTATATAAATTAAAAGCGCGTTTGTAGTCTTGAACAACCCCCAACCCCAATTCGTATAACCGTCCTAGACGATATGTTGCACCAATGTGACCAGAACCCTTTGCCATAGAATACCATTTGACCACTCTGGTATAATCCGGACGTAGTTGCTGCCTTTCATAATAATTACCAAGTTCAAATTGTATACTAGTATCACCATCATTAGCTACGTGCACATACATTGTAAGAATACCATCAATGTCAGAGTTAGACAAGTTACTGATTTTCTCTGAATGTGCTTGGGATGAATCACTGGGGAAGCCTTGTAGTAATGTGAGGATCTTCTTGGCCATTCCGTTGCCTTGTTTAGCTGACTCCTTGTATATAATCAGTGCCTTGTTGAAGTCAATTGAAGTTCCTAGACCATACTGATACATTCTTGCTAATCTGTAGAGTGCTCTGTCATGATTTTTATCCGCAGCTTTTTGATAAAGTGTTAAAGATTGCGAGTAATTTCTTTCGACACCTTGACCTTCTTCATAGAATACAGCTAGTCTATAGTGCGCATCTGTTATACCACCTTGTGAAGCCAAATCAAGCCAATGAGCACTTTTTGAGCAATCCTTATTTTTTGACTCCTCGTTTCCATATAAACATCCCAATTGATATTGCACTGCGACATTTCCGGAATGGCCAACTACTTCAAGCATTTTTAAGGATAATAGACTGGATTCTTTTTCATTCGAGTAATATAAGGATTCGTTTTGATCGTCTTCCTTCGATGAAATTGTAGCTCTTATTCCTAAATTATATAATTTAAGGTATACCGGATCTCTAGGAATTTTCAAAAATAAGCATGACCAGCTCTGATTCATATCGTGGGCTTCTCTGAATAGTTGATATGCCTTTTCAAAGTTTTGTCTGATATCTTCTCCCCGAAGATACAGGTGTGCAAGCCTATACATTGCATTTTCATTCCTCCGTCCAGTAGCCGTAATGTAGAAATCGATAGCAATGGATATATCCTTCTCGGTATTTTTCCCTTCTTCGTAGATTACACCCAATCTATAGTCAGCTCGAGAATCACCTTTGTTTGAAGCAATAGTGTACCAACCAATCGCTTGAGAAACATTTACTTCTACTGGTCTACCAAAATTGTAATCACTACGTAAACCATATTCATACGCATAACCAACGTTGTATTCTAGATTGGCGATTCCTTTTTCAGAAACCGATTTGAGCATATTCAGCAAGTTATTAGGATCGGTGTCACTGCCAAACTCAGCTGGAGTCGAAAACCACCCTTGATATTCAGGGACCTTTTCTATCGCTTTTTTAATGAAATGGTATGCTTTATAATAGTCCTGTTTGACTATATAGCCTTTGAGATAACATTCTGCAATTGTATAATCAAGAAGCCCATCAGTATCTATGTTGTCTGGACTTTCCAAAAAAAAACTCGACAGCTCGAGTTCGACCAATTCGCTTTTATGATCCTTGTAGAAATCCATGAGTCTATGGCAGGCTTGTTTGCTTCCGTGATTTAAGGCACGTTTATACCAGAGAATTTCTTTCGATGTATCTTTTTGGGTTATTTCACCAATGTGATAAGCTAGGCCGATTCTCCACATTGCCTTGCAATTTTTCTGATACGCCGATCTCATATACCATCCGAATGCCTCGAGTTTATCTTTGCGCATTCCAAAACCAAGCTCTCTCAGGAATCCAAACTGAAACTGTGATTCATTGTTGCATTGTTCTGCTGATTTAAAAAACCACTTACTTGCTTCCAAAAAATCTTGTCGTACACCATTACCGTCAGAGTACAACATACCGAGATTATACTGAAATACACTGTTTTTTTGGAGAGGCTTTTTCTTTCTGTACCAGATACTTGCTTTGTGGTAATTTTGATCAACTAGATTCCCTTTTTTGTGTATTTCGCCCATTTTAAGTTGTGCCTTTTCAAATCCACCTCTTGCTGACTTTTTTATCCATTTGAGTGAAAGGTCATCGTCTTGAGGTAGGTCATTACCATCTTGATATTTTATACCGATTTCGTACATTGCATTTATATCTCTTTTCACAGCATTCATCGCTAATCTTTGTAACTGCTTCTTCTTCTCGATATTACTGATATTCGAGATATGTTTTCGAAGTAAGGAATTCAATCTTCGTCCATCAACTGGATCCCTGTAATACCCCAAGTTTGATAAAGTGTCTCCATCAGAATCGATTTCTTCTTGTGAATGTAATTGATCTAGACAGTTTTGAGCGGCTCTACTCCCATCACTGGCAGCTCGATTATACCACTTGATGGATTTACTGTAGTCTTGTGGAACACTTTCACCAGTACGGTACATTCTGGCAATGCTAATCTGGGCAATATGATGTCGCATGTTGGCAGCTTTGGTATACCAGTGTAAAGCTTTTGAATAGTCCTTTTCGGCACCAATACCCTTTTCATACAAGTAGGCTAAACTGCACTGTGTATTTATGTTTCCACTTTCAGCTGATTTGGAAAAACATTGGAATGCTTGTTCATACTTGTATTTCATGCTTCTCTCTTTCAGGTAGATCTCTCCTAGATGGTATTGCGCCTCAGAAACACCCTCATTGGCTGCAGTAACATAACATTCGATTGCTCTCTGGAGACTTCTTTTGGGACCATAGCCATGTTGATACAAAAAACCCAACTGTAGCTGATCACCCGTACTGTTCAAATTTTTCTTCGCTATGAGAATATCGAATTGTTCCTGGTAGAATTTTATGGCTTTACTTTGTATCAAAATAAAATGCTGTAATCTATACTCTCGTAGTTCCCTGGCTTTTGCTTTCGAAAGAAACCTATAAGATAATTGTGAGCGTTCCTCCTCGCTCTGGTACCCTCTGCAATGCATGTATTTATCGTCTTCATAAAGGTTATGTATTCGAATTAACGCCTTGGAGTAACCTTGTAGTGCTGACTTTGTATACCATTCATAAGCACGTGCATGACTTTGTTCAATGCCTTGGCCAAGTGCATACAAATCACCTAGCCTGAATTGAGCTTCCATATTTCCTTGTTGAGCAGAGAGCGAAATCCATTTGAATGCCAAAGAGCAGTTGTTTTCTGTTTGGTAAGCAGAGAAATAGGCTTTTCCCCGATCAAGTTGCGAAAAAGAATTGCTATCGTTTTCCATCGATGTATGTCAATGATATAAATGCAAGGTTATTATTCAAGATATATAAAAAATGCAGATGTTGCTAGATATGAATAAATATCGAAATTGAGCTATCAATGCACCTAAGAAAAGTTCAAAAATACCCCAAAAAAGCTCTATACAATACCTTATACTTTAAACTCGAAAGAGAGGCAATTTTATTAAAATTAGAATAAAAATAGATATATAAACTCTTTGCTTGTGTAATACCGTGACCCGTATTTTTCGCAAACGATGACTCAGCCCGACTTGATCTTATAGTGAGAAAATCGGTCATTGATGTTAACTTTGAAATCGGGAGTCCTTGCTGTACCGTGTGCATCATATATCTTTTCCTCAATTCTGATGCCAAAGATTAACAACACGGTTTTAATGCAGGACACCATTTGTTCCCTTAAAAAACTAGAAAGAGGGTCAACAACTAAACGCAATCTTTGGTCATAATAATAACAAGAGGAGGACCAAAGATCATAATATTTATATGTAACTTTTTTTAAATATAACTCAACATTTATATCCCAAATATCCAATCGTATCTAAAATCTGCTGGAAGAAACAAACTAAATAAAAAACAAAAACGAAAACCAAAGTGGAAATTAATGGTAGTTTTCTGTTCATTAGTTCATTCTTCTGCATCATTAAATATCAAAGCGTCGTACACTGTAACCAGAGATGAAACACAGAAACCAAACAAATGGTATTTGTAAAGAGTAGATATATGATGGTGGACGCTTCATAGTCTTTGTACTCATACGAATTTAAAATGACGTCTCCAAACCTTTTTTATAAGAGTCGCAAGGTTAAACCCAGTCAAGATTCTTTACGATAGCACGATACTTGCTAAAAATCCAGATTCTTGGAAGTTACTGATTCGCAATAAGAAGAAAATAAAGATTAACCATCTGAGAATAGTTGCCTGGAGTCGTTACTTGGAAAAGACGAACCAAATAAAAGTGGATTTGGAAATACCTGAATCTGGATAACATCGTTCAGTAAACCATACACTTTATTATAACAATTGATGTACATTTTCACAGTGAAGTAATATTTTTCAATTTTTGATTTCTGATTATTACAAAAGCAACTTTTTTTAACTCAATCTGATAAGTACGGCAACTAAGGGTTTTTGTAACTCTGATCCGATTTTTCTCTTCTTCGCATATTGAATTAGCCGATATGATAAGCGCGGTGAAAAGACAAAAAATATCAGGGTTTTGGTTAAAATCCGGATGACCGATATGGCTGGATATAAAAAACAAGCAAATCGACGGATCGGCAGGTTGCTCTTTTTAGGATCAAGGGACCCTTTTTTTTAGCAAAATCTTCATTAGCATGTTTAAAACAACAATAGTATAGTGCATAACTTGTACCATAGAAGAAAAGAATGTATATTTACCAAATAGAATAACGAAATAAATATTTCTGGAAAGAGCACCAAGTAAAACTTTTCTTCAAAAATTTCTTGAAGGCGCCATTTATGTTTTTTTTTTAATTAATTTAAAAAAGAAAACTACTTTAACAGTTTTGTTAATTCGTTTTCATTTTATAAAACAGTAGTAAGCAAATATGTAAAGAATGGATTGTATAAATACGAAAATGTGAAGGTGTCAAGTCAAAAGCTTATTTTTACACTTTTCCTGACAAAACGGATATATACCCTATATGGAAATAAATGAAATGACTCAAATTTCATACCTCTAATTACCTTCTTATTTTGCCCTCTTTGCATGCCACTAAAAAAAAACATGAATGACTCAACAAACATCATTTACATTAAACAGACTCCGATAGCATTGATGTAAAACAAGTTCATAAGAAAGGAGCCTCTGGTTTATTTTTGAAAGGAATATAAAAAGTAAAATGATATAATATATATATGTATGAAATGCTATTTTCTCTACTTCCATCCATGGTATTAAATAAATTAAATAGGATTCATAAGTCAATTTTTATATGGCAGGTTTGAAAAATGTCAACATCACCCGTTACTTTAGTAAATTCGCGTATAATGACCATTTTCTTTAATGATAACGATTAAGCTTCTACCAACCTCATTCTTATAGATCTATATCGTATATCTTCAACCAACATAAACAATGTCTTACCCATTTTTGCTACTACCATTATCCATTCGCGCTAGGATCATGAACCGATTCAAATCCCGCTCGTTCTCCGCCATTAAGACCCGATTTTTGAAACGTCAGTTCAAAAAAAAAAGTTATAAAGGGTCTCAAAATTTTTTTCTGTCTTTCTTCATTATATCTTTATACAACAACAAAAATGCAACATAACCATACCCTTGTCTCAGCTCTTAATGATTTGGATGATAAACGTATTGCCCATATCAGACCATTGATCCCACCCCAGATTCTTATGGAAGATCTTCCTTTAAGTATCGCCGCCGCTGAAACCATCTTGGAAGGTAGAAAGGAAGCAGAAGCTATCATTCACGGTAAGGATGATCGTCTTTTGGTTGTTGTTGGTCCATGCTCTATTCATGATGTTGGTGCTGCTAACGAATATGGTAAATATATTTACAAAGGTATCAAAAGATCCATATTTTAATGGGGTATTTGTTTTTTTTTTTTTTTTAGCTGACAAGTTGATTGAATACGCCAAAACTGCAAGTGATGATTTACATATCATTATGCGCGTTTACTTTGAAAAGCCTAGAACTACTGTTGGTTGGAAGGGTTTGATTAACGATCCTTCTTTGAATAACAGTTATGAAATCAATAAAGGTCTTCGTATTGCTAGAAAGTTGTTGTTGGACTTGGTAAGTGTATAAAGGCGGGAAGGTATAAATCCAATATTAACCACGTATATTTAGAATGAAAAGGGTATCCCTGCCGCTTGTGAATTCCTTGATGCCATCTCACCCCAATACACCGGTGACCTTGTCTCATGGGGTGCCATTGGAGCCAGAACCACCGAATCACAGGTCCATCGTGAATTAGCCTCTGGTCTTTCCTGCCCTGTTGGTTTCAAAAACGGTACCGATGGTGGCATGACTGTTGCCATGGACGCCATCAAAGCTGCCAGTCACGGTCATCACTTTTTGTCTGTCACCAAGCAGGGTCTTTCTGCCATTGTTGAAACTGCTGGTAACGATGCCTGTCATGTCATTCTCCGTGGTGGTAAGAGTGGCCCCAACTACAGTGCCGAGCATATCAAGGCCTCTGCTGAAGATCTTAAAAAGAATAAACTCAACCCTGCCTTGATGGTCGACTGCAGTCATGGTAACTCATCCAAAGATCATAAACGCCAACCTATTGTTGCTCAAGATATCGCAAATCAATTGGCTAAACCTGATGAGACTGGCAACTACATCATTGGTGTTATGATTGAATCAAATCTTGTCGAAGGTCGTCAAGACATTCCTAGTGAGGGTCCTAGAGGTTTAACATATGGTCAGTCCATCACAGATGCCTGTATCCATTGGGATGATACAGTAGCCAGCTTGGAGGCTTTAAGAGAAGGTGTTCGCGCAAGACGTGCTGCAAGAAACTTGTAAAAATCATCATGACACAAAATTATACATAGTTAAAATTATTTAAAAAATCGATACCGTTTATAAACATTTTAGAGAGTGAAAAAAGGGTGTCATTCTCGCTCTTAAAAGGAAAGGGAAATTTGCATTTGTAAAACGTCCACATTATAAATAAAATAAAAAAGGCAGATAAACAATTGCTTTTATTGAACATTACCGAAAAAAAATATGCAGTGTTTACATCTAAAGATAAAAAAAGGAATTGCGAAGGGAGTACTTGTGTATCTTTTGTTCTGTTATAAAAGTGTCATTTAAAAAATACACGCAAAATATTTCGTAGCCCTTCTTTTATGACATTTCATTTCAGCTGACAACCACATATTCGGTGCTTACTTCCGGTTTTCCCTTTGTACGATTTTTTCCCTTTGTTCTGTGTTGGTATGTACCACACATTTATATAAATATCATTTTGTTTACTATTTTTTTTAAAATTATTTTTGCAATAATAAAATTTGTTTTTTACTCTTTGTTCCTGTACATTGAAAAAGAAAAAAAAAGAATGTTTGGGCAGACAAAGGAACTATTTGTTTTTGTTATTGTTATTTGAACAGAAAGCGTGTGGGTGTGAGTGTGGGTGTAATATTTTTGGAGATCATCAGGTGGAAACAAAAAACTGATAAATAATAGATTTGATCTAAATTTATAATTTTTTTAAAGTTTAATTCTTTGTTTT